>VZQC01012024.1:308936-446747 GCA_009823505.1 Rhizomys pruinosus | reverse complement strand
ATTGGGAACACTGGCTGCTCTTGCAGAGGACCTGGGCGTGGTTCCCAGCACCACGGGGCGGCTGACACCCATTGAGAGCACTGGCTGCTCTTGCAGAGGACCTGGGCTTGGTTCCCAGCACCCATGGCGGCTGACACCCATTGAGAGCACTGGCTGCTCTTGCAGAGGACCTGGGCGTGGTTCCCAGCACCACGGGGCGGCTGACACCCATTGAGAGCACTGGCTGCTCTTGCAGAGGAACTGGGCTTGGTTCCCAGCACCCACATGGCGGCTGACACCCATTGGGAACACTGGCTGCTCCTGCAGAGGACCTGGGCTTGGTTCCCAGCACCCATGGTGGCTGACACCCATTGAGAGCACTGGCTGCTCCTGCAGAGGACCTGGGCTTGGTTCCCAGCACCCATGGTGGCTGACACCCATTGAGAGAACTGGTTGCTCTTGCAGAGGACCTGGGCTTGGTTCCCAGCACCCATGGCGGCTTACACCCATTGAGAGCACTGGCTGCTCTTGCAGAGGACCTGGGCTTGGTTCCCAGCACCCATGGCGGCTGACACCCATTGGTAACTTCATTCCAGGACATCTGAGGCCTCCTGGCCTCCGTGGGCATTGATTGCATGACAAACGTGCACTTAAACACAAGCACCCAAAACACTTCTATACATAAAATGAAGTACAAAAAAGAAGGTGCAGTGCTCTGTGGAGGATCTGAGTTGAGTTTGTCACAACTGCTGTAACTCCGGCTCCAGGGTATCTGATGCTCTCTTCTGGCCTCTCAGGGCACCACCACAACATGAGCGCAAGCGCACACACACACACACACACACACACACACACACACGTATCCGTGTGGCTTACAGGAATTCATCCCGTAATTCTGAAGACTATGAGGTTTTTTTTTGTTTGTTTGTTTTTGTTTTTGGTATTTTTGAGACAGGGTCTCCCTTTAGTCCCAGCTGGCCTGGAGCTCACTCTACACCAGGGTGGCCTTGAACTCACAGATATCTGCCTCCTGAGTGCTTTCTCAAACAAAACAAAACCCTGGGCATCTACAATACAACCCTGTGGGCAAAACTCATAGCTGGGGCTGGACAGATGGCTCAGCATTTAAGCACTGACTGCTCTTGCAGAGGACCTGGGTTCAATTCCCAGCACCCACATGGGCATGCACCACCACACCCAGCACTAAAGATGGTTCTTAGCCACCATGTGGGTAGATGCCCAGGGTTTTGTTTTGTTTGAGAAAGCATCTCTTATAGTTCAGGCTGGCCTCAAACTTTTTTTTTTAATTTTATTTATTTTTGTATGTGTATGAATGTACTGTCTGCATGCAGGTTTGTGCACCCATATCATGCAATGCCGTGGAGGTCAGAAGAGGGTGTCGGATTCCCCTGGAACTGGAGTTCTCTTGGAATTGGAGTTACAGACGGTTCTTAGCCGCCATGTGGGTGCTGGGGATCGAACCCAGGTCCTCTGCAAGAGCAGTCGGTGCTCTTAACCAGTAGGCCACCTCTCCAGCCCCCTCAAACTTTTTTATGTAGCCAAATTTTTTATGATCCTTCTGTCTCCTCCATGACAGGTGTGTACCACCATGCCTGGTTCATGCAGTGCTGGGGATGGAACCCAGGGCATCGTACATGGTAGGCAATTGCTCTACCCTGGGTTGGTCATCTCTCTATATCCTCCCATGGCTGTCCTCCAACAGATGTCTGTCCCAGTTTCTTAAAAGGGCACTATATATAGGTGCTTGGTTTTAATCCCAGCACTTGGGAGGCAGAGGCAGGGGGATCTCTGTGAGTTCCAGGCCAGTTTGGAGCTACAGGGAGACCGTGACTCAAAAAGACCAAAAGACACTACATATTGGATTGGAGTCTATCCTGTGACCTCATTTCTTTTTACTTATCTTTTTAAAGATCTTGCCTCTAAATATAGTCATCCAGTGACACTAAGGATCACAACCTGAGCATCTCATTTTGTAGGAAGGTAAAATTTAGCTCATTACACTTGGCTGGCAGGAAGTGTGTTTCACTGTGGGAATAAGACCCAGGAAGATCTTTCTGGGGGGCGGGGGGGGGGGCTGACTGCCAAGCATTATTCCAGGCAAAGAGGCTGGGGAGGATGGGAGCCCAAGGGCACCCTGGTCTATCCTGTCTGGAGGTGGTCAGGGAAGGCTCCATGGAGGAAGTGGTGTGAGTAGAAAGGGAATGGAGAGCTGTACGGCTGCAGAAGGAACCCGGAGGGCTGTTGGTGGGGAGTCAGGTGGAAAGGTGTTTGCTGGCTAGAGAGGGGCAGCAGTCAGCCCTGGAGTGCTTGCCTGGCACCTCCCCAAGGCCCAGTGCTCCATCTTCCTGGAGAGATGGCTCAGTGGTTAAGAGCACTGGCAGCTGTTGCAGAGGACCCAGGTCGGTTCCCAGCACTCACATGGCAGCTAACAACCATCCTTAACTCCAGTTCCAGGGCATCCAGTACCCTCACCTGGCTTCTATGGGCATTGCATGCACATGGTGTGCTTAGGTACATGCAGGTAAAACACTCATACAGATAAGCAATATAAGTAGAAAGAAAGGTCTGAGAATGATGTTGGGCTGCACAGGCTGGACGAAAGATTTGATTACCATTGAGGCCATGAGAACAGTACTGAGTTTGAGGGTGGTGTGGGGGGAGAGAGCAGAGCGCCTGTTCTCCTGGGCCATCCGGGGAGGACCAGAGTGGAGACAAAGCCACGTGGATGCTCTTGATTTTGAGTTCCTCAGTGCTTTGGCTAATTTAGGAGACTAAAGATACTTGCCAGAAAAGTTGCAGACATGAGCCCCTAGAGTTCTATGGTGGGATTGTGCTGACACGAGCCCCTAGAGTTCCATGGTGGGATTGTGCTGACCTCCCCAACCCAGGAGGACAGGATGCATGGGACATGCAGAAGAGAGAGTGGGCCACACAGACCCTGAGACACCTGTCTTGGATTCAGAGCTGGTGGACCAGTTATTTCTGGGAAGAGTCTTTTTTTTTTCTCCCCATTTGAGACAGGGTCTTCCTTGTAGGTCAGACTGGCCTGGAACTCTGGCCTCCTGCCTCAGGTTCCCAGTGCTGAGAGCACAGGTGTGCATCACCATTCCTGGCATGGGAAATAATTCTAAACCGTAAAGTTTAAACACAAACATGCTGGGTGTGGGGCACGCTTTTCGCCCTAGCCTTTGGAAGGCAGAGGCAGGTGGACCTCTGTGAGTTCAAGGCCAGCCTTGACCCTGCCTCAAAAACAAAAAGTTCAACTCAACTTGGTGTTCCACTTGATGTTCTAGGGGATAACCCTAGGGATCCAAGCCTCCTCTCCAAGATGTGCTCCTTGGCTAAACAAGGTGAGCACCAGGGGGCGCTGTGACTCAAAATTTCCAGTTCTTTGTTCATTCCAGGCATTAGCTAGCAACTGCTTGGGCGACTTATAATTATGAGAACCCTCGGAAATGGGTCAAGGGCTATCCAGCTGAAGCAAACCGCCCCATTTGCTTAAACTACAGCCACCTTTATTTTATTTTAAGCAGCATTTCCCTCTAGCCCCAGCTGCCTTGGAACTTGTTACTTAGACCAGGGTGGCCTCAATCTCACAGAGACCCACCTGCCCCTGCCTCATGGCATGGGGCAACACAGGAGGCCACCTCTACTTCTTTTTTAGACAGGGTTTCCTTGTAGCCCCAGCTGTCCTGGAACTCACTCTGTAGACCAGGCTGGCCTTGAACTCACAGAGATCTGCCTGCCTCTGCCTCCCAAGTGCTAGGATTAAAGGCCTGCACCACCATGCCTGGCTGTGGTAGTTTTCAACTCTTGGTAACTCCAGTTTCCGGGGCTGGGAGGGGATCTGAGGCCCTCTTCAGCCTCTGGGGACATTGCATTCACATAAAATAAAAATAAATTTAAAAAACTAATGGAAGTGAGAGGAATGAGGCAAGGCTGTCAGAGTCCCCGAGGACAAGGCCAACATCAGGGAGCTTCCTTTTTAATTAACTGCTTAACATTTTGTAGGAGTGTTTTGCCTGCATGTATGTATGTGCATCATGTATATACAGGGCATGGAGGCCAGAAGGGGGTTGTTAGCTACCATGTGCATGCTGGGAACTGAACCCAACGTTCTCTGTGCTCTTAACTGCTGAGCCATCTCTAGCCCCAGAACTTCCTTTTTAAAGAGATCTATTTTTATTTATGTGTGTGTATATGTGTGGACATGTGTATGTCAGTGCACGTGCTTATGGAGGCCAGAAGAGAGTGTCGGATCCCCAGGAGATGGAGTTACAAGTGGCTGTGAGCTGCTTGAATGGGTGCTGGGAACTGAACTCCCATTTTCTGCAAGAGCAGTAATCACATTTTTTTTAAAAGTATCGTAATATTTTTCTTCTACGTGTATGAGAGTACTGCCTGCATGTATGTAAGTGCACCCATGTTGTTCAATGCCTGAAGAGATCAGAAGGAGTCAGATTCTGTTGAAACTGGAGTTATGGATGATTGTTAGCTGCCATGTGGGTGCTGGGAATTGAACCTGGGTCCCCTGCAAGAGCAGTCAGTGCTCTTAACTGCTGAGCCATTTCTCTAGCCCCCAGTAATCACTCTTAGTCACTGAGTCATCTCTCCAGGAACAAGGAGCTTCCTTAAAATTTTTTTTGTTACATGAAGGATGCTTGTATTCATTACTTATTACTTTTTATTAAAAAGAGTCAAATACAAATTTTTTGTAAAGTTACTCAAAATCTGAAATCACAAGTTAACCAATGGTTGCTGCCAATGAAGAGTGAGTCGGGGTGAGGAGTGGCCCCGCCAGGGGAAAGAAGGCGATGTCTAGGGCAGAGATGATTCGGGCCTGTGTCAGCAGGGTGCAGCAGACAGGGGAGTCAGTGGGAAGCAGTGCGCTCTTCTCTTTGGTTAGTCACAACATTTTCTGTGTGTATGTGGTTGCTGGATGGAACCCAGAGTTTTGGCATGCTGGGGAAATGCTCCCCACCCCCCAACAGAACCAAGCCCTAGTACATCACTAGGAGATTCCAGGTAGAATTTATACCATGGAGCCACACCCCAGCCCCTCATTGGAGTCTAGGCAGGGGCTCCAACACACAGCTCCTTACCTGGGGGATTCTAAAAAAGTGCTGTGTCATGGAGCTAGAGCTCTTCATTTTCTTTTTTCTTTTCCTTCTATTGAGGCAGGGTCTCTCCCTGAACTTAGAGCTTGCTGGTCCAGGTTGGACTAGTTGGCCTGCGGTTGCAGAGGCCCTCCTCTTCTGCCTCCCCAGCACAACACAGTCATCTTTCGATGTGGACACTGGCAGCTTGAATCCAGGCCCTCTCATTTGCAGGTCAAGCACTTTAGCCCCTGAGCCTCCTCCTCAGCTGCCCCGTGTGACCTGTGGCGTCTACCTCCGCCTTGCCCAATGTCACTTGAGCCATGTATAAAATTGCATACAACTGTTGCAATGATCCAGGGCCAGGGGATGAGGTGGGGATGCAGTTGTGGTTTTTATGGTTGGAGACTGGAAGGAAGCTGGCCCAACTTTATTCCAGTAACCAGTGGCCAGATGGTCCTGGCCTGCTGCTTCCCTTCCTGCACACTTCCTCTTTTGAGTGGTCTGAGTTGCCGCATAAGCTCACAACACATTTCTTGGTTACTTTGGGGCATTAGAATGCAAGGAAGGGCCTGGGAAGACTACTGGTGGGTGACAGCTCTTGCTGCTCCAGGAGGACCTAAGTACGACTCTCCAGTATCCTTGTAAAAAAGCTACCTTCCCTGGATTGCAGGGCAGCTGGAGATGGCTGACTGACACCCAATGCCAGGTTCCTTGTCAGAGTGTCTCAAGGTGGAGAGTGATAGAGCAGGACTCCTGATGTCCTCCTCTGGCCTATGCGCGCACACACACACACACACACGCACACACAATTTAAGGGATCTTTCCCCTCCTTTTTTGCTTGTTTTGTTATTTATGTTTTGAGAGAGAGTTTTCCTATAGCTCCAGCCGGCCTAGAACTTGGTATGTAGGCCAGGCTGGCCTCTGTCTCACAGAGATCCACCTGCCTCTGCCTCCTGAGTGCTGGTGTTAAAGGCAGTGCCACCACACCCAGCTTTTTGGTTCCTTTTAAAATCAGAATACATTGGGTGTTTGTTTGTTTTTTGGTCTTTTCAAGACAGGGTTTCAAGACAGGGTCTCCCTGTAGCCCCAGCTGGCCTGGAACTTGCTCTGTAGATCAGGCTGGCCTTGAACTCACAGAGATTCGCCTGCCTCTGCCTCACAAGTGCTAGGACTAAAGGTGTACGTCACCACACCCCACTCAGAATACATTGTTTAATTAAGGTAAAGAGGAAACAGGAAGATGTAGCTGGGAGAATATAAGATCTCAGGAATATAAAGCACAAAATCTAAAGATTTAGCTCACCAGAGCCGGAAAGATGGTTCAGCAGTTAAGAGCAGTGGCTGCTCTGGCACAGGACCCAGGTTCAGTTCTCAGCACCCATATAGCAACTGTGGTGGTTTGAATGCGTGTCCCCCACAGGCTCTAGGTATTCAGACGTTTGTCTCCAGTTGGTGGCGCTGTTTTTGGAGGTCTTGGGGTGTGTGGCCCTGCTGGAGGAAGTGTGTCACTGGGGGCAGGGCTTAGAGAGGTTTAACAAGCCTCGTGGTCTACAGTCGCCCCCTCTCTGCTTCCTGTGCTCTTTGTGAGATGTGACCCTCGGTTTGCTGCTCCAGATCCAGCCGCCACGCCTCCCGCCACAATGGACTCTAATTCCCTGGAACCGCCAATCGTAAGCCCAAATAAACTCTTCCTTTTATAAGTTCCTTGGTCATGGTGCTTTATCACAGCAACGGAAAAGTGACTAATACAGCAACTAACAACTGTAACTCCAATTCCAGGGGATCTGCCTGTCTTCTGTTCTCTGTGGACATAAGATAGTGTACTTACACACACAGGCAAAACACTCATAAACATAAAATGAAAATAATTTAAAAACAATTTTTTAAAGATTTTGCACAGCTCCCCATGAACAGAATTTGGTAGCATGAGCCGGTTCTCTCTCTCTCTCTTTTTTTTTTTTTTTTTAATTTTCAGACAGGGTCTCACTATATAGCCCTGGCTGGTCTAACACTCATTATGTAGACCAGGATGACCTTGAATTCGCAGAGATCTGCCTGCTTCTGCCTCCCCCAGTGCTGGAACTGAAGATGTTTCACTTCACCAACAACGAGCCTCTCATCTTCAGGAGTAGGGCAGGGTAGATGGCTCGACCATCTTTCAGAGAACCCGGGTTTGATTCCCAACGCCTGCATCCAGCTCCAGGGGACTGGAGTCTCTGGCCTCCGTAGCACTCACATGTACATGTACCTACACGCACACATAAATCAAAATAAATTTGAAAAAATTAGTTCAAAGTCACTGAGAATTTAAGGCCAGCCTGGGATAAATGAGTTCCTGTCACCCCTCCCCCCCCAAAATGAGCTAATAACACGAGGGGCTGGAAAGATGGCTCACTGATTAAGATCACTCTTCCAGATGCATAAAGACAAATGCCATGTTTTCTTTGATGTGCAGAACTGAGATTTAAAATCATGTATATGGGCACTAGGGAGATGGCTTAGTGGTTAAGAGCACTGGCTGCTCTCAACCACTGCTGAGTTCCTAGCACCTATGTGGTGGCTAATAGCTGTCTAACTCAATGTGCTGGATAGCTTTAGTGTCCACTTGACTCACCTGGGTTGAGGGAGCCTCAGTTGAGGAATTACCTCCATTGGCCGTATCTGTGGCACATTTTCTTGACTGTTGAGTGATATGGGAGGGCCCAGCCACTGTGGGTGGTGCTGCCCCTGGGCAGGTGGTCCTGTATTGTATAAGAAACAGACTGAGCATGGGTCAGGGGAGCAAGCCAGTATGCAGCGCTCCTCCATGACCTGTGCTCCAGGTTCCTGCCATGAGTTCCTATGTCTGGGTCCCTAAGTGATGAACTGTGACCTGGGAGATGTGAGCTGAATAAACCCTTTCCTCCCCAAGTTGGTTTTGGTCAGTGTTTTGTTACAGCAATTGAAAGGAAACTAGAACACTCCAGTTCCAGGGCATCTGATGTCCTCTTTTGGCCGTCTGTGGGCATTGCATGCATGGGTGCATATGCGGGTAACATAAATACAAAGAAAAATTAACATATATGCCTGTGTATATAAAAAAGAAGTATTAGCATAAATAGGCTGAGGCTGACCCCAGCTCAATGCTAAAGTGCCTAAGGTTTTTGCTTTTATCTTCTGTCTTCATTTGAGAGGGAGGCGAACGTCAAGAGTTACCTATCATGGCAACCTTGTCTCCAGGACCACTAGTTATCACTGACTAAGGCAGCCAACCAGAACCCTCAACTCCTCTGGAAGACGGCAACCATTTCTAAGTGATCCCAGTTTCTTTTGTCTGACTAGAAACAACATTAGCAACAACAAAAATTCCTTTTTCTGAAACCTAATTTAAATTGTAAGCATCAAAACTGGAGAGATGCTCAGTGATTAAAAGCACCGGCTGCCCTTTCCGAGGACTGGGGTTCAGTTCCCAGCCACCCTATACACCTGTCTGTAACTCCAGTTCTGGAGGATCCGATGCTCTCCTCTGACCTTGGGCATTTCATGACACAGGTACACTTGCATACATGCAGGTAAAACAAGTATATACTCATAATGTAAACACAAATAAGGGCTGGAGAGATTGCTCAGCAGTTAAGAGGATTGGCTGCTCTTGCAGAGGACCCTGATTGAGTTCCTAGCACCCACATGACAGCTAACAGTTGTCTATAGCTCCAGTTCCAGGGGATACAACACCCTCTTCTGACTTCAGGCATTGGACAACATGGGTGCCCTTATATACATGCAGGAAATACACTAATATACATAAAATTAAAATAAATTAAAAAATAAAAATAAAATTTAAAATTATAAGCCATTGATGGACACAGTTACCTGGCTGTGTGGAGAATACAACCATGTGTAAATCACTCAATAAAACCTGGTTTATTTTCTCTGCTTAAAAATTATTTTATTTAGGGCTGGGGGGATGGCCTAGTGGTTAAGAGTGCCAACTGCTCTTGCAGAGGACCCGGGTTCCATCCCCAGCACCCACATGATGGCTAAGAACCGTCTTTGACTCCAGTTCCAGGGGAATCCAACCCCTCTTCTGACCTCTGTGGCATTGCACGACATTGGTGCGCAGACCTGCATGCAGACAGTACATTCATACACATAAAAAAAGAAAAAAATATTTTATTTATTTGGCTGTGGTGGTGTATACGTTTTTATTTATTTATTTATTTATTTTATTTATTTTTGTATGTGTATGAATGTACTGTCTGCATGCAGCCCGGTGTATACCTTTTTAATCCCAGCACTTGGGAGGCAGAGGCAGGTGGATTTCTGTGAGATCAAGGTCTACAATTCAAGTTTCCTGCTAGTTGGGGCTAGTCTCAAAACATTATTAATTACTGTGTGTGTGTTTGATGTGTGTGTACATCATTGTGCCTGTGGAGGTCAGAGGACAATTCTGTGCAGTGGATTGTCTCCTGCCACCCTATGTGAGGGATCAGACTCAGACTGTCAGACTTGTACGGCGAAGGCTTTGCCCAATGACCATCTCGCTGGACACTGTGTTTAAATAGTGTTGTGTTCCTTTTTCTGTGTGTGCGCATGCATGCTGTGGTGGTGTGAAGAAGCTGGTGGGAGTTGGTGGGTCCAGAGGTTGAACTCAAGTTGTCAGGCTTAGCTGCAGGCACTTCCTCCTCCTCCTCCTCCTCCTCCTCCTCCTCCTCCTCCTTCTTCTTCTTCTTCTTTTTGGTCTTTTTTGAGACAGGGTCTCCGTGTGGCTCTGGCCGACCTGGAATTCTCTCTGTAGACCAGGCTGGCCTTGTACTCACAAAGATCTGCCTGCCTCTGCCTCCCAAGTGCTAGGATTAAAGGCGTGCACCACTGCACCCAGCACCTTTAACTTCTGAGCCATTCAGCAGTCTTTATTTTTTTCTTGATGGGGGAGGTCTTATTTAGTCTGCAAACTAGGCTGGCCTGGTATTCACGGTACTCAAGGCTGACCTTGAACCCAGGACCATCCTCCTGCCCCTCCCCCACCCCCTCCCTTCCTTTCTTTTCTTGCAGCGCACATTGACCTTGAATTGACTCCCTGTGGCTGAATAGAACTCCTGATCCTCCTGCCCCCACCTCCCTCATGCTAAGATGACAGGTGTGGCTGAAACGTGATTTAAATAAACCTCACTTGGAAAAACACCAAACATGTGTGCTTACAGGTTCAGCTACTTGTCAAAAAATACCAAGCAGAACCCTTCAGATGGGCACATTTTATTGTTGTAAGTTATACTATAAGAAAATTGATTTTTCAAAATAGTTGGAGCTGGGGAGATGGCCTACCAGTTAAGAGTACTGGCTGCTCTTGCAGAGGATCCAGACTGGGTTCCTAACACCGATGGGGCAGCTAACGACCATCCATAACTCTAGTCTCAGGGGATCTGACACACTTTTTTTTAAATTTAAATTTAATTTTTTAAGAAATTTTATTTATTTTGGGATGTGTATGAATGTACTGTCTGCATGCAGGTGTGTGCACCCATGTCGTGCAATGCCACGGAGGTCAGAAGAGGGTGTCGGATTCCTCTGGAACTGGAGTTGGAGTTTCAGACGGTTCTCGGCCGCCATGTGGGTGCTGGGGATCGAACCCGGGTCCTCTGTAAGGGCGGTCGGCGCTCTTAACCGCTAGGCCATCCCTCCAGCCCTAAATTTTAATTTTTTATGTGTATGAGTGTACTGTCTCCATGTAGGTTTGTGCACCCGTATCATGCAATGCTATGGAGGTACGAAGAGGGTGTTGGATTCCCCTGGGACTGGAGTCAAAGACGGTTCTCAGCCACCACGTGGGTGCTGTGGATTGAACCCGGGTCCTCTGCAAGAGCAGTCAGTGCTCTTAACCGCTAGGCCTTCTCTCCAGCTCCCTGACACACTCTTATGACCTCTGTAGGCATGACAATGCACTTATATACATACTGGCAAGACACACATGCATGTTAAAAAAAACAAAAACTAAAAATAACTCAATCAGCATAGTAGCTACGGGCAGCAAGATGGTGGGGCAGGAAAAGCAGTGCTATACAGAGCTGACAGTCTTGACTTCATTCAACCCCTGGTACCCACAGCGGAAGGACAGAACTGACTCCTGAAAGGTGTCCTCTGATCCCCTCAGGAGCAGCGTGGCATGCCTCCTCCACTCACACATACAATGACAAGTAAAATAAAAGTTAAAACAAATAGGTTGAAATGCTGTAGACCCAGAGTCTACATGGAGTTCATCTATGTGGAACAGGAGAGATGGCTCAGCCATTAATAGCACGGGTTGCTCCTGCAGAGGACCTGGGTTCCCTGAATCCACATGGCTGCTAACAACCATCTGTAACTCCAGTTCCAGGGAGGGGATTGTATGCCACACCAACTCCAGTGTCGTCTGTGTGAGCAATGACGAAAGGCATAATAGCAGATGGGAGATACGTGCCCTCCAAGGCTAAGCTCCCTGGAGGTCCCTGGCAAAGTGCTCGGCTTTAGCTTCCAAGATCACGACGCGCTACAAAGATGTTACGCTTCCTGGGTATTGGGCTTTCCATATTGTCTTTTGATTCTTTTCCTGAGTATAGCACGACCTCAGTTCCAGAACAAGGGGCAGTTAAATGTGTCTGGAAATAAATCAGGTGAACAGAAGCTTCCACCCACTAACATCTGACTTACACAACGTGCATGGATATCTGTGAACCTAAGCAAATTCATACAGAGAAATATTATCTAAAGGCCCTTTTGTCCTAGAAGTCCCTACAAAGATATTATGAATGAAAAACATTACACTGAGTGATGTCATAGGTCAGTTACAAATAACAAAAGTGTTTTTCCAGACTTAATAAAAGTAAAAGCTCAGTCCCTTAAGCAAGGAGCTACACCTGATAGAATTAGTAAAATAGAAATCTTAATTACAGTTATGCATGATAAAATACAATACTTGGTCAGAGGCACGTGGCAGGCTTCTCCTTTAAGAAAAATAGACCTGGGCTGGAGAGATGGCCTAGCGGTTAAGGGCACCGACCGCTCTTACAGAGGACCCGGGTTCGATCCCCAGCACCCACATGGCGGCCTAGAACCGTCTGAAACTCCAATTCCAGGAGAGCTCCAGTTCCAGGGGAATACGACACCCTCTTCTGACCTCCGCGGCATTGCACGACACGGGTGCACAGACCTGCATGCAGACAGTACATTCATACACATACAGAAATAAATAAAAAATTAAAAAAAAAAAAGAAAAACAGAACTAATTAAGAGGCTCTCCCAGGCCATGGCTTGAATTACAGCCTAACGATAACAAGCGGCCTTGGGAGGACGGATAGATCGGGCACCAAGAAGGACCGGAAGAAACCAAATTGAAACCTCAAAGGAAAACAATGTCTCACATCTCACAAACAAACTATCCATGGTCTATGGTTTTATGACCACTGTTTGTTTCTGGAGATGTGCTAATCTTGAGCAAAGTACCATGTGTAAGTGCTCCTGGTTAGTGCTTCTGGTTAATGTGTAAAACTTAAACTCCTTAGTAAAGGGCTTATTGTTCCTGGGGATGCGCTAATCTTGATCTGTTTTTCCTGACATGTACTATATAATCAGTTGCTTGCTCTTAGTAAAATGCAGCAGATTCAAAACCAGTTCTGGTGTCGTTTCTGTCTGTCATATCGCCAAACCTGTGCCCTCCTTTCCAAGACCCTGATTCCCGCAGTCAGAGGGAGCTCCTGGCTGGGTCGGTCTGTGGCAATTGTACACC
The DNA here is from genome assembly GCA_009823505.1 of Rhizomys pruinosus. NCBI lineage: Eukaryota > Metazoa > Chordata > Mammalia > Rodentia > Spalacidae > Rhizomys > Rhizomys pruinosus. Next base: position 433,907 of record VZQC01012024.1, on the reverse strand, counting down.
TTCTTCTGGCCTCCACAGGCACTGCGAGACATGGCCGCCCTTACCTACTCCATCAAAACACTCATACACACAAAATAAAGAAAATGTTTTAAAAAGTTTTGATTTGGGCCAGGCATGGTGGTGCATGTCTTTAATTCCAGCACTTGGGAGGCAGAGGCAGGCAGGTCTCTGAGAGTTCAAGGCTGGTCTGGTCTACACAGGGAGTTCTAGGCCAGCTGGTGCTACAGGGAGACCCTGCCTCAAAAAGGCCAAAAATAGACCAAAGTCTTGATTTATGATTTTCTTTGTTCTGATACTACTAAAAACTTCATGAATCTGCTGCCAGATTGGAACATGGAATTTGGGGGTAAACAGAACCTGTATTTCTGGCTATGGTCTCTCAAATTTTGCTGGAGAATAAACTCTTACCCCTTTGAGGTTGAGAGCTATGCTTTGTTGTTGTTGTTTTCAGACAGGGTCTCACTATGTAGAACAGGCTAGCCTTGAACTGACAGAGATCTGCTTGTCTCGCTCGGTCTCCTGAGTGTTTGGATTAAAGGTGTGTGCCACCATGCGTGGCCAGGAGAGTTGTATTTCTCCATTGATGAGACTAAGGAAGGAGGATTGCTGTAAGTTCAAGCAAGGCCAGCCTGGGGATGGGAGAGAGAAAGAGACAGAGACAGGGACAGAGACAGAGACAGAATGAGTACACAATTATTCTGTTGTTTGTGGAGTTTTATTAGATAGTGGTTCATGGAAAATTGAGACCAGTAAAAGTGATTGTTTTTTATCTAACTTGAAAATTTTAAATATTTGTTTAGGTACAAGGTCTCATGTAGGCAGGCAGGTTTGAACTCACTCTGTAGCTGAGGCTGACTTTGGACTCTTGATCCTCCTGCCTCTACCTCCTAAATGCTGAGATAACATGCATGCACCATCATGCCTGGTTTATACAGTGTTGGCGTGTTGCTCAGTGGTAGAGCCCCTGTCTAGAATCCCCAGTGAGGGGCTGGGATGTGGTTCAGTGGTAGAGCACTGCCTAGAATCCCCCAGTGAGGGGCTGGAGTGTGGCTCAGTGGTAGAGCCCCTGCCTAGAATCCCCAGTGAGGGGCTGTGGCTCAGTGGTAGAGCCCCTACATAGAATATAACCACCTAATGGAGAATGTTCCCCTTGAAATGAGTGAGCATGGCAGGCGTAATCACACAGGGACATTGACTCAGTTTTCATCTGCAGCCTATACAGGCAAAGTCCTGACTCCACTTTCCTTTCCCACCCTGGTTCTTAGAGTTATTTCTAGGCATCAGTTACCTCCTGAACATTCCACGATGCAGAAAGAGCCTGGTGCTGAAGCAAGGTGGCTGTAGCCAGATCAGGAAGGGAGGAGTCCCCCTCTGTGCTTCCAGAGTCTGTTCCTCTGGGCCCCATATGTGGAAAGTAAGGGGCAAGGGGCCAAGGGATTTCTTACCTAAGACAGGAAGACCCACACCCAGAAGGCTTAAAGACTGAGGCGTGTGGCAAGAATTCACATCAAGAGCGAATCTGTGTCCTGCAAGTCCACAGAGAGGTAAGTACTACCTCTGCCTTAGTTTGAGCTCCAACCTGGGGGACCCTGGTGGGGGACGAGGGGTGTCCTGGCCATCTGTCCCTGTCTCCCACAGGGATCCAAGGATGTTGGTCCTTCCTGTTATAGAGGGAGTCTGACCTGAAGGCAGGGTTATTTGTCTCTTGCAGTACTGCCAGGATGAAAAGGTTCTCTTTTCTGCTCCTCATCCTTCTCTACCATGTCCCAGAGCTGATGGGGTCACTGTGTCCCATGGATGAAGCCATCAACAGCAAGATCGAGGAAGTCATCCAATTCTCAAGTGAAGACCCCCTCCATTCCTCCATCTGACCTTTTAAAATGTTATGTGTATGTGTTGCCTGCATGTATGTAAGTGCACCTGTGTTGTGCAGTGCCCGTGGAGGCCAGAAGGGAATGTCTGATCTCTTGGAACTGGAGTTACTACTGCTGTTAGCTGCTATGAGCACTGGGACAGAACCTGGGTCCTGTGCAAGAGCAGCCTGTGCTCCTACCTGCTGAGCCATCTCTCCTCCATCCTATCTTGCTGGGAGTTTTGGAGGCTTCCCTCATCCCTGACAGGGGAAGTGACCTTAGCCAGCTCTAAGGCTCACCTCCTGAGTACTGGGTTACAGGTGTGAGCCAACATGCCCGATTCCCTGGGGGGGGGTTTCCTGTGTATGTGTGTGTGATGTGTTTGTGTGAATGCATATCTGTGGGCGTACATGTGTACACTGGTGTATGGAGAGCCCAAGCTGATGCTGGTGTCTGCCATGATCAATCTGCTTTATTCACTGAGGCAGGGCTCAGCAAACTGAACCCAGAGCTCACAGATGGCTGGTCTAGCCAGCTTGCTTTGGGGACCCCTGTTTCTGTCTCCCAAATGCTGGGATTACTGGTGGCCAGCACAGCTGTCTGGCTTTTAGGTAGGGTCTGGCCATCTGAACTGTGGTCTTCACATTGGAAGCCAAACTCTTTATCCACTGAACTATCTCTGTACCTAACTGGGAGAATTTTTTGACCCCTTGTTTAATGCTAAGCCCAGAGTTCTCCCAGGTGAGGATGGAGTTGGTTCAGCTTGGTCTCAGCCCCCTACCCTCTTCTCTCCGGCAGTTTCAGAAACACTCCAGAAAATTAATATGCAGTGCAGGACTGTTACCTCCAGAGGAGACTTGGCCACCTGTCAGGCAGGTGAGTGCAGTTTGTATTCAGTTTCCTGAAAGTCCCCTGAGACTCCTTACCCTCCTTGTCCCGAGTCTGGGGACTCAATATCTACTTTCTCTGGGTTCCGGTCCATCCCTCCAGCCTCCTCCCTGGACAGCCCAGCTCTGGGGCCGCCCCATTCATTAGTGCATTGGTGTCCAGCATTCCCAGCTCTATCCAGTTATCTCCTCCATTCGGTTCCCTGAGTGACAGCTTCCAGCCGCCTTAGGGCATGGCTGCCTCCCAGCTCCTCAGGGACTTCCTTCTTTGCAGGCTTTGCTGTCTCGAGCTGCTCTTGTGGCTTTGGCTGTGGTTCCTGGGATGTGCGTGAGGAGACAACATGTCATTGCCAGTGCCAGGGCATGGACTGGACTGCAGCTCGGTGCTGTAGAATACAAGTCCGGGCCTGAGGTCGTAAAGCTGAGGCTGCCCAGCTGGGGAGAGGGGCTGAAGGGGGCGGAGCGGGGGCGGGGCCAAGCTTCAGGGCTGGAAACGAGCCAGGTGATGATGGTGGTGATGACCATATGATGATGATAAAGATATGAACTGGATATGGCTGTGGGTGATTTTTGTGTGACTTACTTACTAATGGACATTACTATTGGTCAGGACCAATGACTTTTTTTTAATTTAATTTTTTTAGGACCAATGACTTATTTATTATTTATTTGTTTGTTTTTGTCTTTTCAAGACAGGGTTTCCCTGTAGCCCCAGCTGTCCTAGAACTCACTCTGTAGATCAGGTTGGCCTTGGACTCACAAAGATCCACCTGCCTCTGCCTCCCGAGTGCTAGGATTACAGGCTTGGACCAATGACTTTTAATTAACCCCAGCCAAAGTGTGCTGTTGTGTCTTGTGACCTTGGCACTTGATCTCATTTCCTAGGCATCAGTGTGATACTCCATCCAAAAAGATAATGAATGAGTGCATGTGGGTGTGCTGGAGAAATAGCACAGCAAGTCTGCTGAAGGCTGGCCTGTTTCCACTGGACACTGTGAGGACTGGGAAGGACTGACCTTGGGTAAAGGGTATTCTGGAGCTAGGGACATAAAGGCCTAGTGGTCTGTTAAGATTAGGGTGGAGCCAAGCCTGGTCTTCCCCAACTGAAGCTGGAGAAGCCATTTGGAGTAAAATTATGGGTGGGGTGGGACTTGGGACACAGTTGGAAAGGCACAGTTTCAACAAGACAGTTCCATCAGCACTGTTCTGGAAGACAGCTGGGTCCAAGAGATGTCTAGGGGAACAAGGGTCCTCCAAGTTCAGGCCCACTCTTAAAAATTAGTCTTGCCAGGTGTGGTGGCACATGCCTTTAATCCTAGCACTTGGGAGGCAGAGGCAGGCGGATCTTTGTGAGTTCAAGGCCAGCCTGGTCTACAGAGTGAGTTCCAGGACAGCTGGGGCTACAGGGAGACCCTGTCTCCAAAAGACAAAAAAAAATTAGTCTTTGCCTCAGTCTGCATTCAAATGACTGTAATAGTGGAATAGCTACGCTGTGGAGGGTATGGGGGGAGGGTATGGGGGTTGCTGCATGACAGCTTGCTTTCCTTCCTCCCCTGTCTCTCCCTTCTCTTTTTTCCCTTCCTTCCTTCCTTCCTTCCTTCCTTCCTTCCTTCCTTCCTTCCTTCCTTCCTTCCTTCCATTAGGTTATAAAAAGGGCATGAACCCCAATAAAAGGCACACGAAACTTAAGTCACGCCAGGAACATGCTTTACTTCCATGTGGAATTACCAACAAGGGCTGCCTGCAGACACGTGGTGGAACGGGACAGCATGGCAGGCAGAGAGAGAGAGAGAGAGAGAGAGAGAGAGAGAGAGAGAGAGAGAGAGAGAGAGAGAGAGAAAGAAATATGGCACCTGGGACCCACCCTCTTATGGCCATGGTATGGGTCCTCAGGTACAGAGGAAGCAGTCAGAAGATTGACAGCCTCTGGAGGAAGTGGGTGTCTGTGTCCCTTGGGATCCCAGGAAGCCCAGACCTAACACTTCCTTCTTTTCTTCCTTTTTTGAGATAGGGTTTAATGTAGCTCAGGCTAGTCTGGATCTCTTTAAAGCCAATGCTGATTAGAATAAACAGCATTCACTATCTTTCCTAGTTTGTTTTTATACTATTGTGATAAATCAGTGACCAAAACCAACTTGAGGGTTGGAGGAGGGTGCATTTGGCCCATACCTTCTGATTACAGTTTGTCATTGAGGGAAATCAGGGAAGGAGCTCAGGGCAGGAACCTGGAGGCAGGAGCTAAAGCAGAGAGGCTTGCTCAGACTGGGGCTACAGGGAGACCCCGTCTCAAAAAGACAACCCCCCCCAAAAAAAGAAAAACAAAGAACCCAATCTAGCCAGGACATTGTGACAGATGACAGTGAACCTCAGTGGAAACTGGGATGCAGACCTCACAAGTCCATGATCTCACCTTTGTGGCTGTGATGGATGCTATCAGTTGTCAACTGGACACATCTGAGTTGAGTGAACCTCAATTAGGGAATTGCTTCCATTGGACTGGGCTGTGGCCAAGTCTGTGAAGTAATTTCTTGATTGTTGAGTGATGTGGGAGAGTCCAGCCCACTGTGGGCAGTGCCATCCCTGGACAGAAGGTCCTGTATTGTATAAGAAACAGACTGAGCATGGGCCAGGGGAGCAAGCCAGTAAGCAGCACTCCTCCATGGTCTTGGCTTCAGCTCCTGCCTCCAGGTTCTTGCCCTGAGTTCCTACCTTGGGCTCCTTCAGTGATGAATTGTGGGAGATATAAGCCACATAAACCCTTTCCTCCCCAACTTGGTTTTGGTCAGAGTGTTTCGTCCCAGCAATTGGAAACAGACTGAAACAATGGGTATAATTCCAATACTTTGTTATAGTCAGGGGCGCCCAGGGTATCTTCTCTTATGAACACTGGCATAGAAAAGCCCAGAGTGAGGGTGTCTTTGCTCCTTGTATCTCTGGGGCTTAGACTACAGCATGCCCTGCAGGTGCTTAGTAAATATCTGTTGAGTGAGGGCAGGCAAGTTGGCTCTGAGGTCCTTGCTGTCAAGCCTGGTCAATTAACGTCTACACCTGTTACCCACAACTCCTGCAAGTTGTCCCCTTGTGTACCCCCACCCCCGCCCCCCACACAAAATAAATGAAATAAAAAGTCTGTTGAATTAATAACCACACAGTGTTGGGTAATCTTTTTACGTTTGCTTTTATTTTATGTGTATGAGTGTTTTGCCTGCATGTATGTAAGTGTACCACATGTGTGCAATGCCCTCAGAGGGCAGCTGATCCCTTGGAACTGGAGTTAGGATGGTTGTTAGCTGCCAAATGGGTGCTGAGAGTAGAACTGGGGTCTTCTGAAAGAGCAGGAAGTGCTCATGACTGCCGAGCCATCCTCCAGCCTGTGATGGTTCATCTTGTTAACCTGACAGGACCTACAGTTACCTCATGACTGCTGAGCCATCTTCTAGACTGTGATAGTTCATCTTGTTAACCTGACAGGACCTACAATTACCTCGAAGACACATGTCTGGGCACTTCTGTGAGGGAGTTTCTAGACTGGGGCAGACATACTCTGAATGTGGTGTCATTTCATGCACTGGGGTCCTGGAGAGAATAAAAGGGAGAACGTAGGGGCTGGAGAGATGGCTCAGTGGTGAAGACTGGGGGTGTGAAAATGCACACATGCACACACACACCACACACATAATGAAAATGTAAAAAAAGGAAAAGACGTTTGGGGCTGGAGAGAGAGCTCAATGGTGAAGAGCACGTGCTGCTCGCTCCTCCAGAGGACCTGGGTTCCATTCCCACCATCCACATCAAATGGCCGTCTGGAACTCCAGCTCCAGGGGCTCTGACACACTCTTCTGGTCTCTGAGAGAACCTTCATTCATGTGCAAAAATCATGCACAGACACAAACAAGTACACATAATTAAAAACAAATCGGCCTTGGGTGTTGGGGTGCAAACTCCTGAGGCAAAGGCAGGCAGATCCTAGCCTGGTATACAAAGCAAGTTCCAGGCTAGCTGAAGCTCAATAGTGAGACTTTGTCTCAAAAAACAAACAAAACAAAATAAACAAACACCCCCAACAAATCAGGCCAGGTGAGCAAGCTCGTTCCTTTAATATCAGCACTCAGGAAGCAGAGGCAGGTGGATCTCTTTGAATTCAAGGCCAGCCTGGCCTACACGAGTTCCAGAGAGTCTCAGTCTCTCTTTCTCTCTCTCTTTCTCTCTCTCTCTCTCAACATACACACATATATGGATATATAAAATATATCATTGGGCTGGAGAGATGGTTTAGCGGTTAAGAGCACTGACTGCTCTTGCAGATGACCCGGGTTTGATCCCCAGCACCCACATGGCGGCCGAGAACTGTCTGTAACTCCAATTCCAGGAGAACTCCAGTTCCAGGGGAATCCAAAGCCCTCTTCTGACCTCCGCGGCATTGCATGACACAGGTGCACAGACCTACATGCAGACAATACAGTCATACACATAAATAAAATAAATAAATAAATAAATAAATAAATAAATAAATAAATAAAATATATCATTAAAAGTAAGGCAGCATCTAGATAAGGCACACTAAATATTCAAATATGCACAGGAATATGTACATGGGTGTTGTATTTATGAAGAGTGCAAATGAATGTGACATACATACTGTTGAGCTGTGAGTGACGTATTTGGAGATATGCCTGTGTGTGAGGCAGGTAGAAGAGGAGGTGGAGGAGACTGAGCACCTTTCTCTTGGTTTGTGTGTGTGTGTGGAAGGGGGCCTACTTTGAGACTTGATCAAAGCAGGCATTGAGGATGTGGGCCTGACCTCAGTCCCAGACATTGCTGTGGGGTCCCAGTGGTTTCTCCTCCTTGCCTCATATCCATTTTTACCCTCCATGGTGCCTCAGAGAAGTGGAAGTTGGCGCCCCAGTGATGCAAGAGGTAGAACTTTGAAGTGGGCTGGGTGGGGTAGAGCTATGGCATGGGCCTGGGGCTGTATAAGGGAAGGTGTCCGGAGGACTCAAGAGTCTCACCCCAAACCCAACAGTTCTTACCCTATGAAGCAAGACTGTCAGCAGAAGCTGCCTCTTTGCTGGTACAGAAAACAGTGAAAGAAAAACTGGGCATGATGGGGAAACTGGGGAGGTAGGTGGGGGAACTGGGGAGGTAGGTGGGGGTGGTGGGGGAACTGGGGAGGTAGGTGGGGGAGGTGGGGGAACTGGGGAGATAGGTGGAGGTGGTGGACCCCTGGGCTCCCTGGAAGCTAGCTTAGCCTGCTGGGTAAGTGGCAGGCCAGTGAGAGACTTTGTCTCCAACAAACAAGGTGGAGGGGCTGCTCCTACAGAGGACCCAGGTTCAGTTCCCAGCACCACATGGAGTTAATGACTGTCTCAAACCCCAGTTCCAGGGGATCCAAATAAAAAAAAAATACCCAAGGTTAACTTTGAGGAACAGCATTCAAGGTTATCCTCTTGCCTTCACATGAGTACACACATGTACATGCACATTCACACATACACATGTGCACTTTTACACAAAAGCACACACACACACACACACACACACACACACACGTCAAGAAGATGTTGACCCAGACAGGCACATTCTGTTGCTCTGTCTGCCTTCCACCCACACCTTCCTGCTTCCTGTAAAGTCCCTCTTCTGTCCCAGTTCTAGGTCACTTCTTGGCCATCCATGAAACTTCTGTCCCTCTTAAGACTCTCTTGAGCTGGAAGCTAAAGATGCCCCAGGGTCGAAGGTCTGGTGTCGATTTCTCAGAAGAAGAGGTGGACAGTTCTTCCCTCCCCTCCACCCTCAGATTTCCCCATCTGTCTCAACTCCTTCCGGTGGGTGGGGATGTGTTGGGTACTCCAGAGGCCCAGGGACCTTGGAGCCTGTGGAAATCTATGCGAATCAGCAGAGAAAATGCAGGCAGCGGCTTTCCAGAACAAGAGGCCAGGCCATGATGGAGGTCAGGAGCCTTGGGGTGTGGAGGGAGAGGTGGGGAAGGAGGGCTTGAGGTGGGGGAGGAAGGGTCTGAGAACGGCTTCCTTCTGTGGTACCTGAGTCTGCCAGGAGTTCCAGACTCCTGTTCTGCTTCATCAGGAGTCTCATTTCTGTCCCTTGTGCTAGCTCGACTGTAAACCAGTAGATTGAGCACAGCGTCATTCCCGAGTTCCCACACCAGCTCCCCCAATACCTGATGACCCTCAGTGCCATTTCTCTGCAAATCATACGCAGGTGCCCATGACCCTCACTATGAGAACATTACCTTGGCATTCAGAAACCGGGACCAGTCAAAACCCAGTCAGGCAGCAGCTAGCAAACAAGGTGAGCCGTTACCTCCTCACCGCCCCAGCCCTTGACCTTAAGAAGCAGCAGGTGCAGAGCTGGATGAGAGGTAGGGAGTGTGGTACTGTGTTAAAGGCCATTGCAGAGCTGCGTCATAGAGCTGAGGACCTAGCTTAGTTGCTGGAGTGCTTGCCCAGCACACAGGAAGCCTGGGTTCTATCACAACATTGCATAAACCGGGTGTGCACACCATTCACCCCAGCATTCAGATGGTCCGAAGGTCAAGGTTGTCCTTTGGATGCAGGAGAGTTGAAAATGAGCTTGGGATACATGAGATCCTGACTAAAATTAATAAATAGGTAAAAAAAAAAAAGATGGCGGGGCTGGAGAGATGACTCCACCGTTAGGAGTCCTTGTGTGCAAACACAAGCACTGAAGTGTGGGTCCCATCACCACATACTACACCGGGTGTGTGGTGTATGCCTGGAAGTCTGGCACCAGGCCTTGCCGGCTTCCAGCCTAGTTGAAGAGAACAGGAGAGACCCTGTCTTAAAGGAATAGGCAGAGAGTGACAGGGGAGGACACCCGAGGCCCTCTTCCTCTGGCCTCTACACACACACACACACACACTCACACAGATTGAGAAAGAGAGAGAACTAGTGGTGGGGGTGGCTTTGTACCAGGGAGGATGGAGATGGAGTAAATGCTCCCAGCAGCATTATTGGATAGATTCGTAAAGATTTGAGTGACAAAATTTAAAGGTGTGTGTGTGTGTGTGTGTGTGTGTGTGTGTGTGTGTGTGGTGACCGGAGCACAAACTGGTGTCATTGTTGCTGACTGCTTGAGAATGTCCTTGGTGCCCCTGCTGGTGGTACTTGGGCAGGGTGAGTTGGCCCAAGCATCAGAGACAGTGTGTGTATTGCTGGTCTGGCTGGTGAGGTTGAGATTTCTGGAGTACACCTGTCCTATGCCTCTGTCCCAGCCACTGCCCAGCACAATCCATCGCCAGATACCACCCAGCACAAGCCATCGCCAGATACCGTCCAGCACAAGCCATCGCCAGATACTGCCCAAGTCCCCTCGTGGCTGCACAGAGCCATCATCATCTTGTACATCCTCCTTGCCCTCATCTTTCTGTTCTGCATCATCCTCTCAGCCTTGGTCCTGGTGAAGAGTGAGTGCTCCTGATAGCTAGCTCAGGGTGTGCATTTTGTGTACAGCTAGGGCAGGGTGTGCATTTTGTGTAGGTTATATCTGTTCCACTCCCTTCTCTCAACCGCATATTCCCCGGGTGGGTAGAGATTGGGGGGCATGTCAAATCTTTCCCGCCCTCTCCTAAACAGATTCTGAGATGTCCAGGGAGCTGCTGGGCTTGAAAGGGGAGCTTTCAAATGGTAAGTGGAGGGTCCAGAGGAGACCCCTGGCTGGGTGGTGGACCCAGGAGAGAGGTAGCCAGCTGGCCACCTCAAACTCTATGCCCTTAGTTTCCAGCATCGTACAGAGCTGCCAGAACCAGCAGTTGGCTCAGTGGCTAGCTATGCAGAAGAACATACAGGAGACCACGAAGGAAATCACTGTTGTCAGGAACAAGGTCCAGAGTGGAGAAGACAAGCTCAAGACGCTGTCAGCAGGTGCCAGAGCAGACCTGCCCTTTGCTGGCTGAATTTGGATGCTCAGAGCAAAATGGAGACAGCCGTAGTCTCTGGAAGCTCTCAGAAGGGGCAAGAGATATTTGTTCTGAGTTGCTGAGGGGAGGGAGATGCCTGAGTCAGAAAAGTGCAAACATGGGATCCTGAGTTTAGATCTCCAGGAAGCAGGTAAAAGCTGGGTGTGAAGGCAGGCACAGCTTTGTAACCTGAGCTGGGGAGCTGGGGTGGGGTGGGGGTGGTAGAGACCAGCAGGTCTCTGGGGCTCAGTGGCCAGAAGGGCTGAATCGGCGAAGCTCCACATTCAATGAGAGACCTATCTTAAAAAATAAGGTAGATGGGGCTGGATAGATGCTCAGTGGTTACGAGCACTGGCTACTAGATTCAGTTCCTAGCACCCACACGGCGGCTAACAACCATCTGTAACTCCAGTTCCAGGGGATCTGACACACTGTTCTGTCACCCAAGGTCACTGCAGGACACAGGTGCACTTACATACCTGCAGGCATAGCAACACTCATACACAAAAAATAAAGATAAAATTTAAAAAGTAAGGTAAAGAATGATAATCTGGGGCTGGAGAGATGGCTCAGTAGTTAAGAGCACAAACTGCTCTTGCAGAGGACCCGGGTTCAATTCCCAGCACCCACATGGTGGCTGAGAACCATCTTTAAGCCAGGCATGGTGGCACATGCCTTTAATCCTAGCATTTGGGAGGCAGAAGTAGGCAGATATCTAAGAGTTCATGGCAAGCCTGGTGTACAGAATGAGTTCTAGGCTAGCTGGGGCTATAGGGAGACCCTGTCTCAAAAAAAAAAAAGAATTAAAAAAAAAAAGAATCATAATCTATAATGTCAACCTCTGGCATCCAGGCATCTGCACATATTTGCACACACATGGGCAATGGGCAAATACATATGCGTACATAATATGTACACACACACACACACACACACACACACACCAGCACCTGGAACTTCACCTCAGGCTAATGGTTGAGTTTTGTCTGAGGCTCCACCCCAGTTTCACCTGTCTCCTCCCCCCAAGCAGATATAAGCCACATCAAGAAAACCCTGGAGTCACTGGAAAAGAAGACACAGACTCGTAAGCCAGGGCCCAGGGAGCTGGGGTGCAGCCCTGGTCCTGGTGCTGGTCTGCCTGACCTGAGCGCTCTCTTTTCCTCCAGCACCTACTCGGAAATAAGTAAGAGGATATGGAAGCCACAGCGGAGAGGATCTGGGATGGCGCCTGGCAGTGAACATGGAAAATGGGGTAGCCCCAGCTCAAGTGTGAACCTATGCTTCATCCACATGTACAAAATCATGCTTTAGGGTGAATGAGTGTTTCAGGGTTGCATATGTTTGTGTATGAGCATTTGTGGAGGATGGAGTCTCCACGCATCTCACAAGATGTGGAGGAACATGAATATGGGAGTTCCAGCAGTGTCACTCTTTATGAGCCACACAGTGTGTAGCAAGACAGATGTATGTTCAGACACGTTCTGGTGGGCTCCCAAAGTATGTCATTGTGAGTGTGGGTGTTGGTGACATGGGAGACATGCCTCATGGTTTGCTTCTCTGTGCATGTGTGCATCTTGCTATGTTATATGTGAAGCTGTCCTCACAGTGGTGGACATGTGTCACACTACCTGTGCCAGTGAAGATGTGGTTTCATCATTCCATGTATGCCTGGCTGTGCCACCCTGGATGTCCATCATGTGTATACATGTGTACTCATCCATTTTACATTGGTGTCTTGTGATTAGGAAAGATAAACCTCGAGGGGAAAAGATGACTGTGGAGCTGTTATTGGGATATTTGGGGGAGGGGCTTGGGGACTCTGTGGGAGATTGGATTCAGGAGGTGGAACAAATCACACAGCATTGTAAGCCAGGTATGGTACAACAGAACTGTGATTCCATCACGTGGGAGGCCGAGGTAGGAGGATCAGATCATGAATTTAAGGCCAGCCTGGGCAACAAACACTACCTGAAAAATAGAAAAGGGGCTGGGCGTGACGGCACACGGCTTGTGGTGGCACAGGACTTTAATCCCAACACCTGGGAGGCAGAGGCAGGGGGATCTCTGTGAGTTCAAGGCCAGCCTGGTCTACAGAGCGAGCTCCAGGTCAGCGGGGACTAAAGAGAGAGACCCTGTCTCAAAAAGACAAAAACAAACAAAAAACAAAAACAAAACAAAAAAAAAAAAAACCCAAACACAAAAAAAAAAAACCAAAAAAAAAAAAAAAAAAAAAAAAAAAAAAAAAAAAAAAAAAAAAAACAAAACAAAAAAAAAAAAACCCAAACCCAAAACAAAAGACCCCACAAAAATAAATAAAAAATAAAATAAAATAGGAAGATTTAAAAAAGGGTAAAGACTTGCTGCCAAACCTGATGCCTTAAGGTAGAGCCCTGAGACCCAGACTGTAGCACATGCATACAAACATACACAAACAGTCAAATAAAAATAAAAAAAGAATTAAAAAAATACCCAAGGGCTGGTGGTGGAGAGATGGCTGAGCAGTCCTTAAGAGCACTGGCTGCTTTTGCAGAGGACAGGAGCTAGGTTCCCAGCACCTGCATGGCTGCTAACAATTCTATGTAACTTCAGTTCCAGGGTATCTGATGCCCTCTTTTGGCCTCCCCAGGCATTGCACACATGTAATGCATTTAACATACATGCAGGTAAAAACACACATGTAAATTAAAAATAAATAAAAATTTAAAATACTCGAAGGACTCTGTATCGTACTGCAGATAAACCTGCTCATATAAATGTATCTATATCTATATATCTATATCTATATCTATATATATGTCTTTGTCTTTTTGGGACAGGGTCTCCTTATAGCCCCAGCTGTCCTGGAACTCAACTCACTATGTAGACCAGGTTGGCCTTGAACTCACAGAGATCTGCCTGCCTCTGCTTCCCTAGTGCTGGGATTAAAGTCATGAACCACCACACCTGGCTGCTCAGCCATATATTTTATTTATTTATTTATTTATTTATTTATTTATTTACTTAGTCTTTTTGAGACCAGGTCTCCCTGGAGCCCCACTTGTCTTGGAACTCTATGTAGACCAGACTGGCCTTGAACTCACAAAGATCCACCTGCCTCTGCCTCCTCTGCTGGGATTAAAGGTGTGTGCCAACACATTCAGCTCTTTATTTTTTATTTTTGTTATTTTTTATTATTAATTTTATTTATTTTTGTATGTGTATGAGTGTACTGTCTGCATGTAGGTTTGTGCACCTGTGTCATGCAATGCCGCGGAGGTCAGAAGAGGGTCTCGGATTCCCCTGGAACTGGAGTTCTCCTGGAATTGGAGTTACAGACGGTTCTCAGCCGCCATGTAGGTGCTGGGGATCGAACCCGGGTCCTCTGCAAGAGCAGTCGGTGCTCTTAACCACTAGGACATCTCTCCAGCCCCTATTTTTGTTATTTTTATGTGTATGAGTGTATTGCCTGCATGTGTATAAGTGCACCCGTGTCATGCAGTGCTTGAGGAGGTCAGAAGAGGGCATCGGATCCCCTAAAACTGGAGTTAGGGTTGTTAGTGCCATGTGGGTGCTGGGAATTGAACCGGGTCCTCTGAAAGAGCAGAGCATACTCTTAACCGCTGAGCCATCTCTCTAGCTCCCCATCCCCGGCTTCTAATTTTTATATATGTGTGTTTTTGTGGGAGCGAATGTGTGTAAAAACTAGGAAGCTGGAAAGGGGCCTATGGGGGGGAGAATGGCTTCAAGGGGGGAGGTTGGGGAGGGTGGAAGAGCAAGTGCTGTGAAAGTGACAGGGGGCAAATACTGGGGTGGAAGGGTTTAAGGAGAAATGGATGGAGAGGAGAAGCGGGAGAAGAGAGGGCCGTGGGGGATGGTCAACAAAAACCAAGTGTATATGAAAATGCCACGGGAACTCGGTACTTTGTAGGCTAATTTAAACAAAATTAGTAAAAGAATAGATACCTAGCTGGGAGTGTTGGTGCACACCTTTAATCCCAACACTCAAGACGCAGAGGCAGGTGGATCTCTGTGAGTTCAAGGCCAGCCTGGTCTACATAGTGAGTTCTAGGTGGGCCAGGTCTACATAATGATATAAATCAGCCTGGGCCCAGGAGGTGGACAGGGGCGCCCCCCCCCGCGGGCCCCCCGGTGCGCCCCCCCCCCCCCCCAGTTCTGGCTGCTTCATCTCAGGCCTACTCTCACCTCAGAGCCCAGGTCTAGGTATGAGGACAGTGCAGCCACGCTGAGACGACCTGGGATTGCACCTGCTGGCGCCTGAGTTCTTGGCAAAAGAGATCTGTGCTTCAGAGTAGAGGCCTCTCTGTGTAACCGCGCCAGCACAAAGGCTAACGTCCCGGTAGCAAGTGCTCCCAGCCCCGCGGGGGTGGGGATGCACGCCACCTGGCGGCCGCTTCCCGCACTGCCGGGCTGAACGCCCTCCCCCTCCCCCTCCGCCCACTGTTACCCGGCCTGACCTGCGCGCCTGCGCGGAGCACGACGCCGTAAAGCACGTCCGCCGAACTGCCTGCCACGCAGTTCCCGGTGAGCCTCTGTACCTGCCTGCGACCACCTCTGCACGGCCCCCTATCCAGGTTTATCTCCTCTCTGTGCATCGCGAGCTGCACCCCCAGTCTATCCACTGGGTTGTCTGAGGGTTAGAAGGTGTCGGGTCCCTGCCCTTGTGTCCCTCAGCTCAGCTTCCCCGTGCGGCCTGACGGGGTCTGTGCCTCCTGTGCTTCCCGCGGTGCGCATCCGGCGGTCCCTGGGGTCAGCTCGCAGGACCTCCCGTCCCACCCCGTCCCTGGGCTCAGCTCACAGGACCTCCCTTCCCCGCCCCGTCCCTGGGCTCAGCTCACAGGACCTCCCGTCCCACCCCGTCCCTGGGGTCAGCTCGCAGGACCTCCCGTCCCCGCCCCATCTCTTAGGGTCTGCTCCACCTTCTGTTGTCATTCCCCTCAGATTGCTGCAGTGAGAGGCCCTTGAGAGCCTTCTCCGGGTTCCCCACTGATTTCCCACCATCTGTCTAGAGACGCTGGGATTAGATGGGCTCCCTTTTTGGTCTGTCTCCTCACATCCTTAAAACACCAGATGTTTTGACGTCAAGGTGGAGACAGCTTTGGGACTAGTGTAACCTCCTCCTCAGGATATGGGTTGGGTGTTTCCTGCACCTCTCCTACCTTGAGCTTGACGTACCTCTCCTGGCCAGGGCCAGTCAGCAGCTTTCCTGGAGTGCATACCAGTTAGGGAAAGCATCACGGACTGTCCTGTGTCCTCTCTCCACTCATCTTTTATAAAACTTTTAAAATATTTTTGTTTTGTGTGTGTGAGCATTTGGCCTGCATGTATGTAAGTGCACCTGTGTGGATCAGTGTGCCTCGGAGGTCAGAAGAGGGCGTAGGATCCCCTGGAGCTGGAATGGATGGTTGTTAGCTACAGTGTGGGTGCTACAAACTGAGCCCAGGTTCTCTGCAAGAGCAGCTGGTGCTCTTAACCACTGAGCCATCTCTACAGGCCCCCACCTTATTTTATTTTTAGTGGCCCAGTTAGTAAAGTGCTTGCTGCACAGGGACAAGGACTAGAGTTGGGTCACTAACACCCGTCTAGAACTGGAGTTGGGTCACTAGCACCCATCTAGAACTGGAGTTGGGTCTCTAGCACCCATCTAAAACTGGTGCTGTGGCACATTCTGTCTCCCCCAGCAGTGGGGAGACAGAAAGACAGATGGGAGGATCCGCAGGCTCACTGGCTAGCCAGTCTCATTGAATCAGTAAGGTTCAGTGAGACCTCCTGTTTCTTGCAGAGTACCTGGGCTCAGTTCCTAGTATCCACAAGGCAGCTAACAACCATTCACAATTCCAATTCCAGGGTATCCAATACTGTAAACATTCATATACATCAAAATATTAATTAGTTAATTGGTATTTTTGAGACAGGGTCTTCTTGTAGCTCCAGCTGGCTTGGAACTTGCTATGTAAACCACAGAGATCCACCTGCTTCTGCTTCCCAAGTTCTGGGATTAAAGGCATGCATTACCATGCCTGGCTCTTTTTTTTAAAGGTAGGATATATTACTTGCTTTTCTTTTTGCTGTGGTCGAATACCCGACTAAATCACACGGGGTGTTACACTGTGCCATAGGTTGTCCTGGAGCTCAGCGTGTAGCCCAGGCTGGCCCTCTTTCTTGTGAGCCTGCTGCCTCACCCTCTGAAGTGATGGGTCACAGATGTGCACCATGACACCCAATTACAGCTGCCATTTTCACGACCTCTGCTTTACCCTTCTCCTGCCATGTGCAAGCTTTAAAAACAATTGCATTTATGCTTATTCTTTTTTTTTAGCCTTTATAAATTTTATTTTATTTTTTTAATTTATATATATATATTTTATCAAATATAGACCCGTGTCCCCCCCATCCCCCCACCCCACCAGAGCTCATGCATTCTGCCAAACATGCTTTTCATCTCTTTCTCAGTCTTTCTCAATATTCTCCATGTGAAAGTTGACTGTTTTGAGCAGAAGTTCACTGTTTCAGTCAGTTCTTTGATGTTGTGAGTTTTAACCTTTATATGTGACTTATATTTGCTTTGTATTTTTAATATTTTCACTGTGACATGGAGAGATTCAGCTCTGATCCTAAATGTTCTTTGTTAGGATGTATTTATTATCCTAGGTTTGGGAAGTTTTATGCTATACTTCTATTGAATAAATGATCTGGGTCTTTATACTTTGTCTCATCTCCATCTACCACATGGATTATTAGATTTGGTTTCTCAAATGTATCCCAGAGCTCTTGGAAGACTGAGTCATATTTATTCCTTTTTGTTCTGTATAGGTACCTGAATGTATTATTGTCTTAACTTGTCCTCCATTCTTAAAATTCTTGGTTTTATCTGTTGATGATGCTTTCTACTGTGTTTTTATTTCATTAACTGATTTATATTTTTCTCCTGGAATTTCTGATTGATTCCTTCACAGAGTCTCAAATTCCCTTGCTAATCTTTCCTCAGATTATTTTTTTCTGTAAGTTACTATTTTGTCCTCTTTAGCGAATTTCTTGTCTAGGTCCTGAAATCATTTCCTTTCATTTGCCTATTGGAGTCCTCTATATTGAGTCATTGAACCTTTTAATTACATGTAGGACTCTGGAATCTCTTAGAGTTTAATCAAATTTTCTGTTTGTTTTCTTTGGATTTTGACTATCTACTTTGTTTTCTGGTATTGAGAGATTGTTACCTGTTAGGAATATCATTGTTTCATGATTTTTCTTTGTGTTCCTAGTTATTTTCCATTTCTATGTTACATGTATCTCCTCTGGTTTTAACTTATATCTCTTTTCCCACTGTTTTTTGTTTCTTTCCTTTTACACGAGAATTCCTAGTGTGTTGTCTACACTTAGTCTTATTTTCAGGGGAAAGCCAATTGCAGTAACAAGTATGTTTGGTAATAGTCCAAATGTTATCAGAAGTGAAAGACTCTCATACTTACACTGATGGTCCCATAAAGGCTCAAAGACAGTAGCACTAAGGTACTGGTTGAGGAAATACAAGTTATAGATTGGGGCAAGGGGTAATGTAGGAATGGGAAAAGCAAAAAGAAGGGTCAAAATAAGAATGAGAAGAAAATAATGGATTTGAGGTGTGCAAAAGAGTAAATATTTCATAACAGATTTAGAAAAATGAAGGACAGATATAAGAGCCTTTTCCAGTGAGATAATAGGTAAACATAGCCACCCAACAATTTAAGTACAAAAGTGTAAATACCAAGAAAGGGAGAAAATTGAAGTATTAAAAACTGAAAAAGAAATAAAATGAACACAAAATGAGATAGAAGGTCCTAGGCTCTCAGTATTTCTTCTTCATTGGGAAATATGCTTTCCTACTTAAAATTACTCTTCACAGAGGTGTAGTTTGGGACTTTTAGTCTCAGTAATCAATCAAGTTAAGTCAATGTATTTTTTTTTGCAGAGAGTGATTTCTATGGCCAAAGACCCCTTTCTCTGGACTTCCTTGTTTAATTTCCCTAGTTTACAAATTACAGCATTGTCTTTGGTGCTTTGAAGATTAACTTGTCCAGGACTGTCTGTGCCTGAGTCTCTGAGGTAGTAAGGAAAGGTTGTTCACCCGTATTTACCTATTTTTGTCCAACAAGAAACTTAAGTTTTCCTACAAATGCCGGGAGTCCTCATGTAGAGATTGACCAAGAGACTAGCAGTGGGCTATGTGGGATGAGAGTTGAGACTAGTTCTGGAGTGGGCTGCGTGGGATGAGTGCTGAGAATCTGAGAATGGTTCGGCGATGGGCTATGTGGGATGAGCATTGAGAATCGTTTGGTGGTGGGCTACGTGGGATCAGCACTGAGAATATCCCCTTCAGGCTTCCTTAATATGCTCATGCTGCTGCTACCTCCTCTGCCAGTGCTGCTTGGAGTCTGCTGCTCTCATCGGGACATTGCCCCATATTCCACTGTCTACCACCACGCACTTCTGCTGCTGTCCTAATTGCTTGTTCATCCGGACAATACTACAGGTGGGAGGAAGGGAGTATCAAAATCTCTGCTTCAGATGCCTGTACCCACTTCTAGTGCTGTGTCCACTGCTCTCTGGACTTGCCGATTCAGCTTCTGATATGAGTTTCCAGCAGTCACTTTTTTTTTAAATTTTATTTATTTCTGTATGTGTATGAATGTACTGTCTGCATGCAAGTCTGTGCACCCGTGTCATGCAATGCCGCGGAATTGCCGTCAGAAGAGGGTCTCGGATTCCCCTGGAACTGGAGTTCTGGAATTGGAGTTTCAGACGGTTCTCGGCCGCCATGTGGGTGCTGGGGATCGAACCCGGGTCCTCTGCAAGAGTGGTCGGTGCTCTTAACCGCTAGGCTATCTCTCCAGCCCTCCCGCAGTCACTTTTTCCCAAGTGTGAAAACCATTGTTTCCTCAGTGTGACCTAGTGCATCTTCATAAAGCTGCGGCCCCAGCTGGTTTTATTACAGAGAAAATTTCACCCAGTATTATTTTTGCTTTCTGTACCTTTTTCTCTTCTCAATTGGTGGCTCAATGACACAGTTTTTAATCTGCTACTTTGAGGCAAAAAAAAAAAAAACAACCATTACTGATATTGTTATATGATGCTTTCACATTATTAACAACTCTTTACTCTAAATTTTCTCATCTATGCAATATTGTGGGTGTGACATATAAGAATATAAAATTTCATGGGGCTGGAGAGATGGCTCAGGGGTTAAGAGCACTGGGTGCTCTTGCAGAAGATACAGGTTCAAATCCCAACAACCTCATGGTGTATCTCTAGTTCCATGGAATTTGATGCCTTCTTTTGTCCTCCATAGACACTTCATGAAACAGGTGCAGTTATACAATGCAGCCACAGCACTCATACACATAAATAGCTCAAAAATTTTGAAAAAAATATAAAATTTCTTTCACTGTCAAGGGATCTGTCTAGTCATATCTCTCAGATAACTGGAAGCACCTAAACATGTCTCAGAGAATGAGCCTGCCATCTCCTATGGCTACTTTTTTTTACATAACTTGTATTATGTTTTGGTTCGCAAAAACATAGGAGTATGAAAGAAGGCTTAACTCCTCAGTCCATTGACTATCTGGATTGATTTGGCATTTGGCTTATGGATACTGTGTATGTTAAAGATGGCCATAGGACAAAATACTGAAAAAGAATGGAGTTGGGCCATTAAGTACCAGTTTTGGTCATTCCACAGCTCAGTTGTCTTAGAATGGAGGCAAAGGAAAGGTAACATATGACAGAGTGGCTACCATGTGTGATAGCTATAAGGTCTGTAGTCCTTAAAGGAAAATGATAACCATTTTTTAATNAGAAAAGGGGCTGGGCGTGACGGCACACGGCTTGTGGTGGCACAGGACTTTTACTCCCAACACCTGGGAGGCAGAGGCAGGGGGACTCTGTGAGTTTCACGGCCAGCATGGTCTACAAGGAGACTCTGTCCAAAAAAAAAAAAAAAAAAAAAAGAGAGACCCTGTCCCAAAAAGACAAAAAACAAACAAAAAACAAAAACAAACAAAAAAAAAAAAACCCAACCCAATAACAAAAGACCCCCACAAAAAATAAATTAAAAATAAAATAATAGGAAGATTCAAAAAGGGTAAAGTGCTTGCTGCCAAACACCTGATGCCTTAAGGTTAGAGCCCTGAGACCCAGACTGTAGCACATGCATAACAAACATACACAAACCTCAAACAAAAATTAACAAAGATAAAATAAAATACCCACGGGCCTGGTGGTGGAAGAGATTGGCTGAGCAGTCCCTAAGCAGCACTGGCTGCTTTTGCAGAGGACAGGAGCTAGGTTCCCAGCACCCAATGGGCTATGCTAACAATTCGATTGACACTTATGTTCCAGGGTATCTGATGGCCTCCTTTGGCCTCCCCGAGGCATTGCCACAACATGTAATTGCATTTAACATACCTGAAGGTTAAAAACACAACATGTAACACTTAAAAATAAATAAAATTTAACAATACTCGCAGGACTCTGTACTCGTACTGCCGAACCACTGCTCATATTAACATGTATCTACTATCTTATATCTAACTCTATATCTAAACCCTCTAATATATGTCTTTGTCTTTTGGGGGACAGGGTCTCCTTATAGCCCCAGCTGTCCTAAACTCAACTCACTATGATCGACCGGTTGGCCTTGAACTCACACGAGGATCTGCCTGCCTCTGCTTCCCTAGTGCTGTGGATTAAAGTCATGAACCACCACACCTGGCGCTCAGCCATATATTTTATTTATTTATTTATTTATTTTATTTTATTTATTTACTTAGTCTTTTTGAGACCAGGTCTCCCTGGAGCCCCACTGTCTGGAACTCTATGTAGACCAGACTGGCTTGAACTCACAAAGATCACCTGCCTCTGCCTCCTCTGCTGGGATTAAAGGTGTGTGCCAACACATTCAGCTCTTTATTTTTTATTTTTTGTTATTTTTATTATTATTTTATTTATTTTTGTAGTGTATGAGTGTACTGTCTGCATGTAGGTTTGTTTGCCCGTGTGTCTTGCAATGCCGCGGAGGTCAGAAGAGGGTCTCGGATTCCCCCTGGAACTGGAGTTCTCCTGGAATTTGGGAGTTACAGACGTTCTCAGCCGCCATGTAGGTGCTGGGGATCGAACCCGGTCCTCTGCAAGAGCATCGGTGCTCTTAACCACTAGGACATCTCTCCAGCCCCTTTTTTATTTTATGTTTTTTTTTTTGTGTATTTGCCTATGTGTGTGCACCCGTGTCATGCAGTGCTTGAGGGGTCAGAGAGGGCATCGGATCCCTAAAAACTGGAGTTAGGGTTTTAGTGCCATGTGGGTGCTGGGAATTGAAAACCGTGTCCTCTGAAAGACAGAGTCATACTCTTAACCGCTGAGCCATCTCTCTAGCTCCCCATCCCCGGCTTCTAATTTTTATATATGTGGTGTTTTTGTGGGAGCGAATGTGTGTAAAAACTAGGAAGCTGGAAAGGGGCCTATGGGGGGGAGAATGGCTTCAAGGGGGGAGGTTGGGGAGGGTGGAAGAGCAAGTGCTGTGAAAGTGACAGGGGGCAAATACTGGGGTGGAAGGGTTTAAGGAGAAATGGATGGAGAGAGGAGCGGGAGGAGAAGAGATGGGCCGTGGGGATGGTCAACAAAAACAAGTGTATATGAAAATGCCACGGGAACTCGGTACTTTGTAGGCTAATTTAAACAAAATTAGTAAAAGAATAGATACGCTAGCTGGGAGTGTTGGTGCACACCTTTAATCCCAACACTCAAGACGCAGAGGCAGGTGGATCTCTGTGAGTTCAAGGCCAGCTGTCTACATAGTGAGTTCTAGGTGGGCCAGGTCTACATAATGATATAAATCAGCCTGGGCCCAGGAGGTGGACAGGGGCGCCCCCCCCCGAGAGTGCCCCCCGGTGGCGCCCCCCCCCCCCCCCCCCAGTTCTGGCTGCTTCATCTCAGGCCTACTCTCACCTCAGAGCCCAGGTCTAGGTATGAGGACAGTGCAGCCACGCTGAGACGACCTGGGATTGCACCTGCTGGCGCCTGAGTTCTTGGCAAAAGAGATCTGTGCTTCAGAGTAGAGGCCTCTCTGTGTAACCGCGCCAGCACAAAGGCTAACGTCCCGGTAGCAAGTGCTCCCAGCCCCGCGGGGGTGGGGATGCACGCCACCTGGCGGCCGCTTCCCGCACTGCCGGGCTGAACGCCCTCCCCCTCCCCCTGCCGCCCACTGTTACCCGGCCTGACCTGCGCGCCTGCGCGGAGCACGACGCCGTAAAGCACGTCCGCCGAACTGCCTGCCACGCAGTTCCCGGTGAGCCTCTGTACCTGCCTGCGACCACCTCTGCACGGCCCCCTATCCAGGTTTATCTCCTCTCTGTGCATCGCGAGCTGCACCCCCAGTCTATCCACTGGGTTGTCTGAGGGTTAGAAGGTGTCGGGTCCCTGCCCTTGTGTCCCTCAGCTCAGCTTCCCCGTGCGGCCTGACGGGGTCTGTGCCTCCTGTGCTTCCCGCGGTGCGCATCCGGCGGTCCCTGGGGTCAGCTCGCAGGACCTCCCGTCCCACCCCGTCCCTGGGGTCAGCT
Source organism: Rhizomys pruinosus (assembly GCA_009823505.1). Taxonomy (NCBI): domain Eukaryota; kingdom Metazoa; phylum Chordata; class Mammalia; order Rodentia; family Spalacidae; genus Rhizomys; species Rhizomys pruinosus. The sequence goes on along the minus strand of VZQC01012024.1, from coordinate 410,650 downwards.
CGCAGGACCTCCCGTCCCACCCCGTCCCTGGGGTCAGCTCACAGGACCTCCCGTCCCCGCCCCGTCCCTGGGCTCAGCTCGCAGGACCTCCCGTCCCCACCCCGTCCCTGGGCTCAGCTCACAGGACCTCCCGTCCCACCCCGTCCCTGGGGTCAGCTCGCAGGACCTCCCTTCCCCGCCCCGTCCCTGGGCTCAGCTCACAGGACTTCCCGTCCCAGCCCCGTCCCTGGGCTCAGCTCACAGGACCTCCCTTCCCCGCCCCGTCCCTGGGCTCAGCTCACAGGACCTCCCGTCCCACCCCGTCCCTGGGGTCAGCTCGCAGGACCTCCCGTCCCCGCCCCATCTCTTAGGGTCTGCTCCACCTTCTGTTGTCATTCCCCTCAGATTGCTGCAGTGAGAGGCCCTTGAGAGCCTTCTCCGGGTTCCCCACTGATTTCCCACCATCTGTCTAGAGACGCTGGGATTAGATGGGCTCCCTTTTTGGTCTGTCTCCTCACATCCTTAAAACACCAGATGTTTTGACGTCAAGGTGGAGACAGCTTTGGGACTAGTGTAACCTCCTCCTCAGGATATGGGTTGGGTGTTTCCTGCACCTCTCCTACTTGAGCTTGACGTACCTCTCTGGCCAGGGCCACTCAGTCAGCAGCTTTCCTGGAGTGCATACCAGTTAGGGAAAGCATCACGGACTGTCCTGTGTCTATCTCCACTCATCTTTTATAAAACTTTTAAAATATTTTTTTGTTTTGTGTGTGTGAGCATTTGGCCTGCATGTATTAAGTGCACCTGTGGTGGATCAGGTGTGTCGGCGTCGGAGGTCAGAGAGGGCGTAGGATCCCCTGGAGCTGGAATGGATGGTTGTTAGCTACAGTGTGGGTGCTACAAACTGAGCCCAGGTTCTCTGCAAGAGCAGCTGGTGCTCTTAACCACTGAGCCATCTCTACATGCCCCCACCTTATTTATTTTTAGTGGCCCAGTTAGTAAAGTGCTTGCTGCACAGGGACAAGGACTAGAGTTGGGTCACTAACACCCGTCTAGAACTGGAGTTGGGTCACTAGCACCCATCTAGAACTGGAGTTGGGTCTCTAGCACCCATCTAAAACTGGTGCTGTGGCACATTCTGTCTCCCCCAGCAGTGGGGAGACAGAAAGACAGATGGGAGGATCCGCAGGCTCACTGGCTATCCAGTCTCATTGAATCAGTAGGTGTTCAGTGGACCTCCTGTTCTTGCAGAGTACCTGGGCTCAGTTCCTAGTATCCACAAGGCGCTAACACCATTCACATTCCAATTCAGGGTATCCAATACTGTAAACATTCATATACACAAAAATATTAATTAGTTAATTGGTATTTTTGAGACAGGGTCTTCTTGTAGCTCCACTGGCCTTAACTGCTATGTAAACCACAGAGATCCCCCTGCTTCTGCTTCCCAATTCTGGGATTAAAGGCATGCATTCACCATGCCTGGCTCTTTTTTTTAAAGGTGGATATATTACTTGCTTTTCTTTTTGCTGTGGTCGATACACCCGACTAAATCACACGGGGTGTTACACTGTGCCATAGGTTGTCCTGGAGCTCAGCGTGTAGCCCAGGCTGGCCCTCTTTCTTGTGAGCCTGCTGCCTCACCCTCTGAAGTGATGGGTCACAGATGTGCACCATTGCACCCAAATTACAGCTGCCATTTTCACGACCTCTGCTTATACCCTTCTCCTGCCATGTGCAAGCTTTATAAAACAATTGCATTTATGCTTATTCTTTTTTTAGCTTCTTTATAAATTATTTTTATTTTTTTAATTTATATATATATAATTTTATCAAATATAGACCCGTGTCCCCCCCCATCCCCCCACCCACCAGAGCTCAGCATTCTGCCACCAACATGCTTTTATCTCTTTCTCAGTTCTTTCTCAATATTCTCCATGTGGAAGTTGCTGTTTTTTTGGAGCAGAAGTTCACTGTTTCAGTCAGTTCTTTGATGCAGTCCTTTCTGTTGTGGTTGTTGTTGTTTCCAATATGCATCACTCCCACTGCTTTGGTCAAAGCTCAAGGGGCATGCACAAGAAATACAACTAGGTAATTGGCACTAGCATCCACAGATGAGGGGGGATGCCATTTGTCATTGTTTTTCTAGGGACTGTGTTACTTCACTCAGCATGATATCCTCTAGCTCCAGCCATTTTCCTGTAAAGCTCATGATGTCACCTTTCTTCTTTTTTTTTTTTTGGTGTTTTCGAGACAGGGTCTCCCTGTAGCCCCAGCTGTCCTGGAACTCACTCTGTAGACCAGGCTGGCCTCGAACTCACAAAGATCCTCCTGCCTCTGCGATGTCATCTTTCTTTATTGCTGCATAGAACTCCATTGTGTAATGTACCACATTTTCTCTACCCACTAATCAGTTGAGGGTTATTTGGGTTGGTTCCAGCTCCTTGCTATTGTGAAGAGAGCTGAAATAAACATGCACGCATGTATTTTCTGAGGTGGTGGTGTGAGTCTTGAGGGTACATGCCTAGGAGTGGTATGGTGGGTTGGGTGGCAAGTTCATTCCAAGTCTTCCAAGGGTTCTCCACACTGTTCCTCAGTGGGCTGTACGAGTTACATTCCCACCAGCAGTGGATGAGTGTTCCCCTTTCCCCACAACCTCTCCAGCACTTGTATCATTTATTTATCTTGATCCTAGCCAGTCTTATTGAAGTAAGATGATATCTTAAAGTGGTTTTGATTTGCATTTCCTTAATGATTAGTGATGTTGAACACTTCTTAAGTGGTTTATGACATTCTTTCTCACATTAATTCCTCACTATGTAAGTCTCTCGTTCAGCTCTTTGCTCCATCTATTGAGTGGACCATTTGTTTTCTTTCTTCTTGTTTTTTGGAGTAGTTATTAGTATGTATTCGGAAACTGCTTTGTCAGATGATTCTGGCAAAGTGAAGGGTTTCCTCCCACTCTGGTAGGATTCTCTCCACTTCCTCTAAGTTTGATACAGCGAGCTTTTGAGGTTAATGGGGTCCCATTTGTCAAAATTGTCGACCTAATTCTGCGCAGCTGCTGTTGATTAGGAAGACTATTCCTATGCCTATATCTGTTAGTCGCTGCCAACCTTTTCTTCTATCACCTTCAGAGTTTAGGGTTTCACGTTGAGGTCTTATATTTCCATATCGAGTTTTTATTTTTGTCTCAGTGGTGAGAGGTAGGCAGTTCTAAATTTCATTCTTCTACCAGTGGTGATCCAGTTTTGCAAACACCACTTGCTGAAGATGCTGTCTTTTCTCCCATTGTGGTCTTCGTGGCCCCCTTGTCAAATAGAGTGGCTGAAATTGTATGTGCTCAGATTTGGATCTTCGATTTGGTTTCATTGGTCAACAGGTCTGTTTTTGTGCCTAGCCAGTTAGGTTGTTTTATGACTATAGCCCCTGTAATATATTTGATTAAGTTTTATAAGATCCCCCTTGTATTGCTCTTTCACTCGGGTTGTTTTGGCTATTCGGGGTCTTTTGTTTTTCAAAATGAAATTAAGGACTTTTTTTCCAAGCCTGTGAAGAAATTCTGGGGATATTTGATTGGGATGGTGTTAAATTATACAAGAGTTTGGGTAGAATGGACATTTTTACAATGTTAATTTTCCCAATCCATGAGCTGGGAGGTTTTTCCATCTTCTGATGTCGTCTTCAATTTCTTTCTTTAAAAGTATGAAATTTTTGTTGTAGAGATCTTTGGTGTTTTTGGTTAGGTTTGTTCCTAGTATTTTATTGTTTTTGAGGCTATTGTGAGTGGGAAGGTCTCTTTGAATTCTTTCTCCAGTTGCTTGTTCTTGGTGTAAAGAAAGGCCATTGATTTAATCGTTTCTAGGAGTTTTCTGGTGGAGTTTTTAGCATCCCTAATGTAAACAATCATATCATCAGCAATAGGATAGCTTGACTTCCTCTTTTCCAATTAGTACTCCTTTAATTTCCTTTTCTTGCCTTATTGCTCTAGCAAGGTGTTTCAAGCACTATATTGAAGAGGAGTGGTGACGGGGGCAGCCTTGCCGATTTCCTACCTTTAAAGGGAATGATTCTGTTGTTTCCCCATTAGGATGATATGGCTGTGGGTTTCCTTTAGGATATTGGCTTTGATTACATTGAGGAATGATTCTACCAATAATTCCTTCCAGGAATTTAAGCCATGACAGGGGTGCTGGTTTTGTAAAGGATTTTTTTGAGTCAATTGAGATTGATGGTGTGGTTTTTTTTTGTATTTCTCCATTTATGTGTTTGATGATGTTTATTAATTTTCGTAGTGAACCATCCCTGCATCTCTGGTATGAATCCAACTTGGGTCATGATCGATTGATCTTCCTGATGTGGGTCTGTATGCGATTTGCCAGTATCCTGCTTAGAATTTTGGCATCTGTCTTCATTAGGGAGATGGGTCTATAATTCTCCTTTTTAGTTGTATCTTTTGCCTGGTTTTGGTAATAGAGTGATGCTGGCTTCTTAGAAGGAATTTGGGAGAATTCCCTCTGATTGTATCCTTCTAAACAGTTCAGTTAAGTGAATAATGGTTGTAGGTCTTTTGAAATGTTTTATAGATGTTGCCCTGTGAAACCGTCTGGGCCTGGCCTTTTTTTAGTTTGGGAGGTTTCTTACTACATCTTCAATTTCTTCATAATTATGGTCTGTTTAAGCTTTTGATCTCTTCTTGGTTGAGCTTTGGTGATTCCCAGAATTTCAGATGTTCATCCATTTCTTCTAGGTTTTCAAACTTGGTAGAGTATAGGTTTTGAAGTATTCCCATATGATTCTGGTTCTTTTCCTTGTCTGTTGTGATATTTCCCTTTCATCACAGATTCTATTGATTTGGAGTTGTTCCGTCTTTCTTGGTTAACTGGGCTAGAGGTCTGTCTATCTTGTTTATTCTTTCAAAGAACTAACTTTTGGGTTCATTGATTTTTTTTTTTTTTTTTGTATTTTCTTTGTTTCTATTTCATTGATTTCTGGTCTGATTTTTTGTTTATTTTTCCTGTCTGTTGCGTTTAGGGTTCATCTGTTTGTTGCCTTCAAGTGCTTTTACCGTTTAGTGTTAGATCATTCACTTTGCTCTTTCTGTTTTTCTAATGTAGGCACCCAGGGCTATACACGTCCCTCTGTAGGCCGCTTTTAAGGTTCCCTAGTTTGTTGTGTTATATTGTTCATTGTCATTCAGTTCTCAGAATGCTTTTATTTCGTCCTTTATCTCTTCCTTGACCATTCATTATTCAAGAAATAATGTTTGCTCCTCCATGTGTTCTGTAGGAAGTAGGGCTTATCCTGGTGTTGATGTCTTGAGCTTTATTGTGTTGTTGTGGTCTGATAGAATGCATGAAATTATTTCAATCTTTTTGTATTTGTGGAGGTTTCTTCTGTGTCCCAGTATGTGGTCGATTTTGGAGAATGTTCCGTGGGGTGCTGAGTAGAAAGTGTATTCTCTGGTATTAGGGTGGAATATTCAGTAGAGGTCTATGAGGTCCATTTGGTGTATCATATCGTTCAGTTCAGATGTCTCTCTGTTTATTCTTTGTCCTGTTGACCTATCCAAAGGACTCAGTGGGGTATTGAAATCCTCTAGTATGAGTGTACTGGAGTTAGTGTGTGACTTGTGGTCCTGGAGAATTGTCTTTATAAAGTTTGGTGGGGTGGGGGTGTGGGGTGTGGGGGCTGATCTTTAGCCCGTGCCCCGGTACCTGTGCTTCAGCTGGTCTCAGGAGATCTCAAATCTCAAGACTCACACAACCCTACCTTTAATACCAGCTGGGAGGATAACTCCACCCCCATAGCCACAAAAGCCAATTAAGCCAATGACAAGTGGATTAACAGATTAACTAGGTTAAGTCAATCAACAGTCAGCCTTGCTGAAGCACCCAGTTCCTACCTACCTTCCTGCACTTCCATTTTTGCTTATTCTTATGCTTGTGTGTGTATGTATGTGTGTGTGTATGTATGTGTGTATGTGTATGTGTGTTTGTATGTATGTGTGTATGTGTATGTATGTGTGTGTGTGCACGTGCACTTGAGCATCTGTGTGGAGGTCAGAGAACAGCTTATAGAAGTCAGTTTGTACCTTCTAACTGGGGATCAAACTCAGGCTTGGAGGCAAGCATCTCTACTTCCTGAGCCATCTTGCCAGCCCTGTGCTAGCTTTTTATGGTAAAACACTAGCAAGGCTATTTGTTTTTGAGAAAAGGTTTTTATGTAACCCAGGCTGGTCTCAAACTCCATGTGTATCTGAGGATGACTTGGACCCCCAGAGTGTTCAGATTGCAGATGTGTGTCACCAAACTTGGGTGTTTTGATTTTTAGAAACAGTCTTTCTGTAGCCCCAGCTGGGCTGGAACTTGCTATGTAGACCAGGCTGCCTTGAACTCACAGAGATCTGCCTTCCTCCTGGAGTGCTAGGATTGCAGGCCTACACCACCATGCTCAGCTGTCGTTTTCTGGTTTTTAGAATTAAAAAATTTTTTTGTCTTTTTAATTTAATTAATAATTTATTTTGTCTTTTTGGGATAGGGTCTCCCTGTAGCCCCACCTGTCCTGGAACTCACTATGTAGACCAGGCTGGCCTTGAACTCAGAGATCCACCTGGTGCTGGGATTAAAGGCTTGCGCCACCAGGCCCCGTAATTTTATGTGTATAGGTGTTCTGCCTGTAAGTGCATCACATGTGCACTGTCAGAGGCTAGAGCAGGTTGTCACAGCTCCTGGAGCAGGTTGTCACAGCTCCTGGAGCAGGTTGTCACAGCTTCTGGAACCAGTTAGTCTCCATGTGGGTGCCAGGAATTGAACTGCAGTCTCTGTAAGAGACTTAATCACTGAATCATCTCTCCAGCCTCTTCCCTTTAAAAATGTTGAAGGGTGTAGCCCAGGCTGGCCTTGCCCTCTTTTGCACACCGTACCGGTGTGGGAGGCTGAGCCGCATCCTCAGTCCCAAGTGCTTTTCATACATAGGGAATGCCTCTGTCCTTGGGTTCAGGTGGTTTTCAGTGCCCCCCTCTCCTCCCCTTTATTATCTCAACTTCCCGGAAGTTATATCACTATGAGTTTCACTAGCTTAGCTTTTTAGAGGTGTGGTTTACTTGCAGATTGACCCCCTCTCTTCTGTCTCTTTGGTGCCATAGTGCCTATCCATGATGCAGCTAGGTTGACCGGTGGCCCTGCGTTTCCTCTAGGTTACTCTCTGGCCTTTGGTACTTGTGATAACACTGGATTTCTTGGTACTCGTGATAACACTGCATTTCTTGGTACTCGTGATAACTCTGCATTTCTTGGTGTTCGTGATAACACTGCATTTCTTGGTACTCTTGATAACGCTGCATTTCTTGGTACTCGTGATAATACTGCATTTCTTGGTACTCGTGATAACACTGCATTTCTTGGTACTCATGATAACTCTGCATTTCTTGGTACTCGTGATAATACTGCATTTCTTGGTACTCCTGATAACACTGCATTTCTTGGTACTCATGATAACACTACATTTCTTGGTCTCCCTCCAGGGTGGGTGCGGCATGGAGGCCCGGTTCACTCGTGGGAAGTCTGCACTGCTAGAGCGCGCACTGGTGCGTCCCCGCACTGAAGTGAGCCTGAGCGCCTTCGCTCTGCTGTTCTCCGAGTTGGTGCAGCACTGTCAGAGTCGAGTCTTCTCTGTGGCTGAGTTGCAGGCACGCTTGGCCGCCCTGGGCCGCCAGGTGGGGGCCCGCGTCCTGGATGCCCTCGTGGCCCGTGAAAAGGGTGCCCGCCGGGAGACCAAAGTGCTGGGGGCACTGCTCTTCGTCAAGGGTGCGGTGTGGAAGGCACTGTTTGGCAAGGAGGCAGACAAACTGGAGCAGGCCAACGATGATGCACGCACGTTCTACATCATCGAGAGAGAGCCGCTCATCAACACCTACATCTCAGTACCCAAGGAGAACAGCACGCTCAACTGCGCCAGCTTCACAGCAGGCATAGTGGAGGCAGTACTCACACATAGTGGTTTCCCTGCCAAAGTCACCGCCCATTGGCATAAGGGCACCACACTCATGATCAAGTTTGAAGAGGCTGTCATTGCCCGAGATCGGGCCCTGGAGGGCCGCTGACCCAACAGCAGATAAAGGACATGCAGAACCCTATTTCAAGTGTGTCTGGTGTCTTGTGTAGGGTGGACAGATCCATTCGACATCTCGATCCAGGGCCCATCCCAGACTGGGGAGGGATGCATGCCAAATGTAGGTGAAGTGTGGGTGACCTAGGTTTGGTTTTTTAGAGGAGCCTGGAGGGTTGGATGAGGCTAGGTATATTGGGGAGTTAGGGAACTTTCTGGACTTGCAGTTGTGGTTTTGTGGAGATGTAATTGGAGCCTGCTGGCAAAGAGGTAGGAGAAGGGATATTGGGCTGTGGTAGACCAGGGGCGGCAAACTGTGCTAATAGAAATCAGAAGGCTGTGGCTGTAGCCCAGTTAGTGGAATGCTAGTCCCGGGTTCACAGAGCCCTTGGTTGGATCCCGAGTACCACATGAACTGGATGGTGGTATGCACCTGTCACCCCAGCATCAAGAAGGTGGAGGCAGGAAGATCCAGAGGGTTCAAGGTGCTGCTCTGGGGGAAACGAGGCCGGGCTGGAGAGACGGCTCAGCAGTTAGGAGCACTGGCTGCTCTTGCAGAGGACCGGGTTCAGTTCCCAGCACCCACATGGTGGCTAACAACTGCCTGCAACCCCAGTTCCAGGGGGATCTGACACCTTCTTCCGACCTCCTTGGGCATTGCATGCATGTGATACACATACATACATGCAGGCAAACACACACATAAAATATACAAAAATTGAACCAGGCATGGTGGTGTTTGCTTTTAATCCCAACACTGGGGAGACAGTTGGGAGACCCTGTCTCAATTTTTTTTTTTTTTTTTTTGTCTTTGAGACAGGGTCACCCTGTAGAACCAGCTGTTCTGGAACTCACTGTGTAGACCAGGCTGGCCTTGAACTCACAGAGATCCACTTGCTATATCACCACGTCTGGCTTAAAAAAAAGTTGTTTTTTTTTTAATTAGACTTATTTGGATGCATGTGTGTGGTGGAGTCCACCACGGTGCATGTGTGGAGGTCAGAGGATAACTTTTGGGAGTTCTGATCTACCATGTGGGTTCTGGGGACTGAACTCAGTTGTCAGGTTTGGTGGGAAGCACCTTCACCTACCAAGTAGGCATCTTGTTGGCCTAGCTGTTCCACTTTGGCTGGATGCCTTGAAGTTCAGAGGTCTTGGGCCAAGTCAAGGGGCAGTTTTCAGCCATTCATGCAAGGTGCATTGGCTGAGGCGTGCAGAAGGAAATGTAACAGGCCAAGTAGAACCACTGAGGCTAGGAGTGTTCAGGCAGTACAACATCAGCCTAGAATTCCCAGTGAGGGCTGAGTGTGGCTCAGGGGTAGAGCCCCTGCCTAGAATCCCCTAGTGAGGGACTGGGGTGGCGTGGGCTGTGGGGAAGGCTTCCATGAAGCCCCCAGGTGAGGAAGACTCCCTGCACTAGCCTGAGGTCATGGTCACTACACATCTAGGAAAAGGCACTTGAGGAAGTTTGTATGTGGTCACAGGTTTATCAGTTTATCTAGTGTCCCCCAGTGCCTGCTATGAGCCAAGTGCTGGAAATGCAGCTGAGTAGAGGCAGAGATACCGTTGGCAGCCTTTGCCTTTGTATACTCATTCCAAGTGGGCGGGGCGGGGAGCAGGAAATCAGCAAAGGACTTAGTTAAAGGGCACAATGGGCTAGTGAGGAAGTGCAGGCAGCCGGAGGGTGGACTGCTGCTTTATTGTATGTGTTTGAGTGTTTTGCCTGTTTGTAAGGGCGCCATGTGCATGCAATACCCAGGGGGGCCATAAAGGGGCGTTGGATCCTCTGGAACCAGAGTTATGTATGTGGATGCTGGGAACTGAACCCAGGTCCTTTGCAAAAGGAGCCAGTGCTCTTAACCAGGGATCCATCTCTCCAGCCTCTCTGTTGAGACATCTTGCCAGCTCTCCACTTGCTTTCTAGATAGAGTCCCTTACACTGGCCTGGGAAACGAACTCAGGTGTTCATGCTTCTAAGTGACCCAGGTTCTTAGTGGGGCCCAGCATTCTTCATTATAATGAGGCAGGGAGAAAAATAACCAGGTGTAGAAGACATAAAGGCCACTTCAGCTGGCTTACATTTTCAAAGGGGTCTTGGGCAGCACGCCTCTAGAATTCCCAGCTTCCCCTTGCCAGACCCAGAGACTAGGCCTGGTGGAAGGACCTTTGGGGAGAGGAGGGAAGTTGGGGGCCAGTTTGGGCCTGTTTCCTGGTTAGGGTTCTGGTTTGCGGAGGGTAGCGGTGGTGGGTGGGTGTGGCCAGCCCTGATGGGGAGCAGTGGATGCCCTCTGGGTAGGTGGCAGGAATGGGTACCCAGCTGTTTAAGTCTGCGCAGGAGCAAAGTCAGAGAGACCTTCAGTCACAGAAAGGGGCTGCTTGTTCCAGTGATCCAGGCTGGGAGGGCTCCAAAGACGGCATGCAGAGGCTGTCAGAGTCCTTCCGAATAAACAGGTTCCCCTGAACTCAGTGGGTTCACAGAGGCCAAGGGTGCAGGCCGCTCACAAGTGGCCAGGCGCTCGCACACCCAGGCATCCAGGTAGCTGCGGCAGAAGGCATCGTTCCATTGGCCAGACCCCCGCATCATCACACAGTCCTCGCCCTGGCCCCCGTTGTTGGGCTCCCCGGGACCCCAGTTGCTGTAGCAAAGAAAACAAATGATGGGATGGGGAGGGGGACCCATCTCTGCAAGTTTCTGAACCCTCTCCCATTATCCTCCACAGCAGAGGACCCACGTTTCCAGTCTGTACTGGTCGTTTGATTCCCCTAACCCCTGCATCAGTCCTGGTGGGCCAGACAGGCCTGACCCCGGGCTCCCTCCTTCCTCCATCTGCAGCCTCCACTTTTCCTGAGCCAGGGACTGCTCCCTCCAGTGCTCCCCCTCCCCTCACTGGTCTGCTAGAGGGCTCACCTGTAGGCTTCCTCCAGTGCTCCCCTTCCCCTCACTGGTCTGCTACAGGGCTCACCTGTAGGCTCCCTCCAGTGCTCCCCTCGCCTCACTGGTCTGCTAGAGGGCTCACCTGTAGGTTCCCTCCAGTGCTCCCCCTCCCCTCACTGGTCTGCTAGAGGGCTCTCACCTGTAGGCTCCCTCCAGTGCTCCCCCTCCTCACTGGTCTGCTAGAAGGCTCTCACCTGTAGGCTCCCTCCAGTGCTCCCTCCCCTCACTGGTCTGCTAGAGGGCTCTCACCTGTAGGCTCCCTCCAGTGCTCCCCCTCCCCTCACTGGTCTGCTACAGGACTCTCACCTGTAGGCTCCCTCCAGTGCTCCCCCTCTCCTCACTGGTCTGCTAGAGGGCTCTCACCTGTAGGCTCCCTCCAGTGCTCCCCCTCCTCACTGGTCTGCTAGAAGGCTCTCACCTGTAGGCTCCCTCCAGTGCTCCCCCTCCTCACTGGTCTGCTAGAGGGCTCTCACCTGTAGGCTCCCTCCAGTGCTCCCCCTCCCCTCACTGGTCTGCTAGAGGGCTCTCACCTGTAGGCTCCCTCCAGTGCTCCCCCTCCCCTCACTGGTCTGCTACAGGGCTCTCACCTGTAGGCTCCCTCCAGTGCTCCCCCTCCTCACTGGTCTGCTAGAGGGCTCTCACCTGTAGGCTCCCTCCAGTGCTCCCCCTCCCCTCACTGGTCTGCTAGAGGGCTCTCACCTGTAGGCTCCCTCCAGTGCTCCCCCTCCTCACTGGTCTGCTAGAGGGCTCTCACCTGTAGGCTCCCTCCAGTGCTCCCCCTCCCCTCACTGGTCTGCTACAGGGCTCTCACCTGTAGGCTCCCTCCAGTGCTCCCCCTCCTCACTGGTCTGCTATAGGGCTCTCACCTGTAGGCTCCCTCCAGTGCTCCCCCTCCTCACTGGTCTGCTAGAGGGCTCTCACCTGTAGTCCACTGGGCTGTCATCCATCCATACGAACTCTCCCTCAACGTTGAGATCCCGGAGACCAATCCAGGAGTCCCTCTTGTTGATGTACTTGGTCACAAAGTCCTAGGGGTAGATGTGCACGGGTCCCTACTGGGGGGAGAGGATTCTGACCCTCATAGCCCCCCTGCCACCCTGCTGTTTGCTGCCTGCGCAGAGCCCACCCACCTGCTCTTCCTGGCTGTGGATGCCGACCAGCCGTCCTTCGAGGTCACTGCAGGCGAATCTTGCCTGGATCCACTGCTTGGAGCCTTTGCCAAAGTAGTAACACTTCTGTTGGAAACTGAGCCAGTTCTTGGGACACATGTTGCATGCAGAGCCTGGGGTGACATACAGAACAGAGGCTCAGGGGTGCGCGCGCGGGACAGTCCTGGTCCCCGTGGATAGAACATGTGGAGCTATGTCTCTCCTGGAGTCACCATGGATCTGGGCTGAAGGAAATCCCTCCACTCCCAAATTGAGAGCCTTGCAGACAGTCTTCAGATGGCTTCCTCATAGATCTTTGATAGTCTTAGATAAGACCAGCTCATGGTGGGATCATCTCAGCCACCAGCTCCACCACATGCAGACACCACCATGGTACTAGAGTGGTAATTCCATCATCACTAGGAACACTTTTTAGCGGGACCGTCAACATAAATCAGCCATGGCCAGCCACACTCAGCCACTTGACCATCTCCACAGACAACCTCAGCCGTGGTGCCATCTGCACACAGATGCCTCAGCCAGCCCCTTCTCTACAAATACCATGGTCAGAAGCATATCATCTCTGGACTTCATGAGTCTAAATAAATCTGTGGTTGGCAACACTACAGCCCCACAGTGACCAGGGTACATCCACATCCACAAACACTGTCCACTATCATCACAGTGTCCAGGAGTGACTCAGCCACCAATAGCATCTCCATAAACACCCGTTCCACCAGAAGAACCAAGTGTCACTATCACTCTGGAACTCCAGCCCTGTTGCTAGCCCAAGATGGCTTCCAGCTAGCAGGAAGCCTGGTAGTAAAACCATCGCAGTGGGCCCCTTCAGTATCCACATGTCTGTCACCACCACCATCGTTACAGGAGCATCCCTTCTGGGTAGCAGCATTTCGAGTGCTGACACCATCAGTAGAAACAGATTCTCTCCCCCCCTCCAGTGCTGGAGACAGAATCCAAGGTCTGTCTGTCTGTCTGTCTCTATTCTCTCTCCCCACACCTTGTCCCTTGCCCCCCCCTCTCCCTCCAGTGCTGGGAATGGATCCTAGGGTCCACCCCTCTTCCCCAGCTCCCCTGCCTGCTCTCTGCTCTCCGGTGCTGGGGCTCTCATGCACTCGAGGCATGTTCTCTACCACAGAGCTCCGTTACCAGCCCTGGAACACTCTTCCTGATGGTGTTCTCTACCACAGAGCTCCGTTACAAGCCCTGGAACACTCTTCCTGATGGTGTTCTCTACCACAGCTCCGTTACCAGCCCTGGAACACTCTTCCTGATGGTGTTCTCTACCACAGAGCTCCGTTACAAGCCCTGGAACAGTCTTCCTGATGGTGTTCTCTACCACAGAGCTCCGTTACCAGCCCTGGAACACTCTTCCTGATGTTGTTCTCTACCACAGAGCTCCGTTACCAGCCCTGGAACAGTCTTCCTGATGGTGTTCTCTACCACAGCTCCGTTACCAGCCCTGGAACACTCTTCCTGATGTTGTTCTCTACCACAGAGCTCCGTTACCAGCCCTGGAACAGTCTTCCTGATGGTGTTCTCTACCACAGAGCTCCGTTACCAGCCCTGGAACAGTCTTCCTGATGGTGTTCTCTACCACAGAGCTCCGTTACCAGCCCTGGAACAGTCTTCCTGATGGTGTTCTCTACCACAGAGCTCCGTTACCAGCCCTGGAACAGTCTTCCTGATGGTGTTCTCTACCACAGAGCTCCGTTACCAGCCCTGGAACAGTCTTCCTGATGGTGTTCTCTACCACAGAGCTCCGTTACCAGCCCTGGAACAGTCTTCCTGATGGTGTTCTCTACCACAGAGCTCCGTTACCAGCCCTGGAACAGTCTTCCTGATGGTGTTCTCTACCACAGCTCCGTTACCAGCCCTGGAACACTCTTCCTGATGGTGTTCTCTACCACAGAGCTCCGTTCCCAGCCCGGGAACAGTCTTTCTGATGGTGTTCCTTACCACAGAGCTCCATTACCAGCCCTGGAACACTCTTCCTGATGGTGTTCCCTACCACAGACCTCTGTTACCAGCCCTGGAACAGTCTTCCTGATGGTGTTCTCTACCACAGAGCTCCGTTACCAGCCCTGGAACAGTCTTCCTGATGGTGTTCTCTACCACAGCTCTGTTCCCAGCCCTGGAACACTCTTCCTGATTGTGTTCTCTACCACAGCTCCGTTCCCAGCCCTGGAACAGTCTTCCTGATGGTGTTCTCTACCACAGAGCTCCATTACCAGCCCTGGAACACTCTTCCTTATTGTGTTCCCTACCACAGAGCTCCGTTCTCAGCCCTGGAACAGTCTTCCTGATGGTGTTCTCCACCACAGAGCCCCGTTCCCAGCCCTGGAACACTCTTCCTGATGGTGTTCTCTACCACAGCTCCATTCCCAGCCCTGGAACACTCTTCCTGATGGTGTTCCCTACCACAGCTCCGTTACCAGCCCTGGAACAGTCTTCCTGATGCTGCTCTCTACCACAGCTCCATTATCAGCCCTGGAACAGTCTTCCTGATGGTGTTCTCTACCACAGCTCTGTTACAAGCCCTGGAACAGTCTTCCTGATGGTGTTCTGCAGGAAAGCTCCATAGCCTTCAAGGGCTTGGCATCAACAATATGAGCTGAATGGTTTCTTTGATTCCAAGCTCAGCTATCTGAGAGCCAGGCATTACAATGATGGAGCAGCTCTGGGCCCTTAAAGATTTGGGGAGCTGGGGGCTGGATGTAGTGGCATATAGTGGTAGCCCTAGATGTTCAGGAGAAGGACGCAGAACTGCTTGGACTCAGGAGTTTGGGGCCAGCCTGGGTAACATAGTGAGACCTCTTCTCTGGGAAAAAGAGTAAAAGGGAAGTAGGGGAAGAGGGATGGGGAGGTAGAGGGAGAGACAGAGGGAGGAAAGAGAGTAGGAGGGAGGGAAGGACAGATAGGAAATGGCCAGGGAGGCATGTTGTGACAGACCGGCCCATAATTCTAACACTTAATAGGTGCAAGATGAGGAGTTGAGTTCAAAGTCATCCTTCCAGGCCAGCCTGGGCTACATGAGACATTGTTTCAAAAAACAAACAAACAAACAAACAAATGTGTTTGTTGAAAAAAATGTATATTTAATTCCTGGGCTGGAGAGATGGCTCAACAATTAAGAGCATGTTAGTGCTCTTTCCGAGGACCCAAGCCAGGCAGCTCACAACTGCCTATAACTCTAGCTCTGGGGGTATCAGATGCCTCTGGCCTCTTCAGGCACCTGCACATACCCACATAGACACACAGGCATACACGTAATTAAAAACAAAACAAATCTTAAAAAAAGAAATATGGGCTGGAGAGATGGCTCGGGGGTTAAGAGCACCGGTGCTCCTGCAGAGGACCCAGGTTCAGTTCCCAGCACCCACATGGTGAATTGTGGGGCTAACAACTTGTCTCTAGTTCCAGAGGATCCAACATCCTCTTCTGGCCCTCATAGGTACTGCACATATATGGTACACTTACATACATGCAAGTAAAACATATAATAAAATATAAATAAATCTTTGAAAAAGGAATAAAGAAATAAAAAGGATTAAGGGAGGGAGGAAGGGAAGGACGGATAGATGGAGGGAGGGGAAAAGGGAGAGAGAGAGAGAGAGAGAGAGAGAGAGAGAGAGAGAGAGAGAGAGAGAGAGATATTGAATGTTGGAAAGAGTATCCTGGCTGTCATATCTAGGAACTACCCTAGCGCTGGGGTCAGACCCCAAGGGCATGGGATCAGATGGGATTTTCGCACGTGCATGTGTGCGTGCGTGCGTGTGCGTGTGTGTGTGTGTGTGTGTGTGTGTGTGTGTGTGTGTGTACTTAGGGAAAGGGAAGGAAGCAGAAATGTCTGTGAGCAGTAAACATGACCTAAACCCCTCTGGCCTTTCTCCCACAGGGGTTTCTTTTATTTTTATTTTATGTGAATGAGTGTTTGCCTGCACATAAGTACACCACATGTGTGCAAAGTCCACAGAGGCCACAAGAGGGCATGGGATCCCCTGGAACTGGAGTTAGGGAGGTTGGTGAACTGCTGGGAACTGAACCTGGGTCCTCTGTAAGAGCAGACAATGCTCTTAACTGCAGCACCATCTTTCTGTCCCCACAGGGGACTTATTGATGGGATTCCCAGAGCCATACCTCCCAGGGGACAGGGACTTCTTCAAACCAAGCCAAGTTTCTACCTCTTCTCTAATCTACTTGGAGCATCTGGGGTATCTCTGAAGCAGAAGAGGAAAAAGAAATCAAGGCAAGGAGGTGTTGGTGTGGGCTGGGCTCTGTGATTTGATTCTCACCCATGTTAAAGAGACTACAGTGGTTCTTTCTGTAAACTATCTGCCACCTGGGGCAACATTCCATCCTTCTATGCTGCCCCTGGGGGAAGAGGCCACTTCCTCTTAACACTGGGTGGGCTAATTTGTGGTGGCTTCTGGGGTGAAGGTGCCACAGGACAGGAAAAAGGAAAGGAACTGCTGGGTGTGGTGGCACACATCTTTAATTCCAGCACTTGGTATTCCAGCTGGCCTGAAATTCACTACATAGACCAGGCTGGGCTCTCACAGAGAACCACCAGCCTCTGCCTCCCAAGTGTTAGCATTAAAGGCATGTTCCACCATGCCCAGAAAAACAATTATTTATCTATTTATTGATTTTTATTATGTGTGTGTTTTGGCTGCATGTATGTAAGTGCACCACATACTTACAATGCCCACAGAGGCCATAGAGGGCATTGGATTCCCTGGAACTGGAGTTACAGACAGTTGTTACCTGCCATGTGGGTGCTGGGAACTGAATCCAGGTCTTCTATAGAGCAGCCAATGCTGCTCTTAACCACTGAGCCATCTCTTCAGTCTATCTCCCAAATATTTTCTAGGACTCAAAAAAAGCTAGCAACTATGTTTACATTAAATATAGCTTCCTGTAACTCTATGATCTAGACTTTTCACCAATTATAATCCTGTCAGGAGATACCCCATGATCTCACTTAAATTTCCTGGGCTGGGGAGACAGCTCAGCCGATAAAGAACTTGCTGTATACACTTGAGGATCTGACCTTGGATCTTCAAATCCCAGATAAAGCCAGAGGTAGTAGCATGGACCTGTATCCCAGCATTCCCACATCAAGATGGGAAGTAGAGACAGGAGAATGCCTGGAAACTTTCAGGCTAGTTAGTCTGGAGTGCACAGTTGAAAACGGCAAGAGAGACCCTGCCCCAAACAAGGTGGAAGGTAAAGTCCTCTGACCTACACCTGGCCTATGTGTGCTGTGTGCTGGGGGGGAGAGAGAGGAGAGAGAGAGAGAGAATAAATTCCTTAGCAGCCCTTTGAAGATATAACTTGAAAAATCCCCTAAATCCTATGTGTGATTGTTGTAAAGATGGTGAAATGTGCTTTCTTAGAAGCCTGCACCAGGGTCTCAGGAATGCCTTCCTCCCTCCCTCCCTCCCTCCCTCCCTCCCTCCCTCCCTCCCTCCCTTCCTCTTAACTCTTTCTTTAAACCTTTAGAGTATTTTATTTATTATTTTTATTTTATGTGTATGAGTGTATTGCTCACATGTGTGTGCAGGTGCCCTTAGAGTCCAAAAGAGGTGTTTGGATTTCCTTGGAACTGGTTACAGATGGTTGTTTAGCCATCAAAATGGTGTGGGTTGCTGGGGAATTGGAACCCCGGTCCCTCCTGCCCCAAGAGCAGTTATGCTCTTAACAAAACACGAGCCTTTCTCCCTCTATTTTCTTTCCCTCATTATGTCCTTCTCTTTCTTTCCCTTCCAGCTCCCCTCCTTTTTTTAAATTTTTTAAAGGGGGCTGAGAGTGCCCTCAGTGTTAAGAGTATTGCCCTGTGCGCAGAAAAGAACCCAGACCTAGTTCGATCCCCCCAGAAAAAACCCCCAACATGGAAGCGTAAGAACCATCTGTAACTCCAATTCAAGGCAATCCAATGCCCTTCTTTTGACCTCCACAAACAATGGGTGCACCTACGTACATACAAGCAGTACACTCATACACACATGCAGGCAATAACACTCCACTACACATGAAATTTGTACAGTGAAAGAAGCAATTAAAGAAATGAAAAGAAACCCAACAGAGTGGGAGGACTTTTCACAGTGAACACAACTGACAGGCATTAAACAAAAAAACAATCAAAAGTATAGAACCATCAAAAGTAGTAAATAAAATTAATTAAAAAAAAAAAAAAAAAGGGCGGAAGAGAAATTGGCCTAGCGGTGTAAAGAGCACCGACGTTACTTTACAAGACCGGACCCAGGTTTCGATCCCACACCAGCACCCCACATGAGGGGCCGAGAGCCGTCTGAAACTCCAATTCCAGGAAAACTTCCAGTCCTCCAGGGGAATCGATACCCTCTTCGAACCTCCTCCGCAGCCTTGCACTGACATTGGGTGCACCAGACTTGTGCCCATGCAGACAGGTAATTATCGCATACACAACAGAAATCTTAAAGATATATTAAAAAAAAAAAAAAATAAAAGTCTATAATAAGTTTACTCGAAAAAACAAAAGGATCAGAAAACAAATGACCCAATCATAAAGATGGAGTAAAGAGATGAACAAGAGACTGTTCACAACAAATGAAGAAGTAAAAGATGGCTGAGAAACATATCAACACAGTGTTTTTCAGTTTCAATTTTGCAATAATTAAAGAAAATAAAAATTAAAACTCACTTTAAAGATTTCAACTTTAACCCCTAGTGTAAGATGTGATATGAGTCAAGAAAACAAAGATTTGATCTACCAAATGCTGGAGACGGTTGTGGGGAAAGGGTGAACATCTCATCATCACTACTGCTGAAAGTGGAATGCAAGCCTTCCAGTAACCCCCTATGGAAAGCAGTGTGGAGAGCTCTTTAAAAGACAATGGAAACTGCCTGGCGAGGTGATAAAGGTCAGGTGGTACATGCCATATTAGAATTCAGCAACTAGGTAGGCCAGAGGCCAGATCTCTGTTGAGTTTCAAGGCCACCTGGGGTCTACAAAGGGAGTTTCCGGACAGCTTGGAGCTACAGGGTAGACCCCTGGACTTCTTAAAAAAAGACCACCAAAACCCCCAAAAGAAACTCCCAACCACAAGCCAATCATCTCAATTTGCATTGCCTGAAAAAAGCGCTTTTGACAAACCCACGCATCCTTCATGTTTAAAGTCCTAGAAGGAAATTGGATTGGTAAGGGATCTTTCCCCCCCCAATGTAATCCAAAGCCATATACCAGGTAACACACCACAGCCTAGATCATTCTAAATGGGGGAACATGACAGAAACATTTTCCCTATTGAAGGATAGGATTGGCAAGGCTGCCCCGTCTCCTAAACTACCTCTTCAAGAAAATAGTGCTTGAAACACTTGCTAGAACAATAAGCATAAGAAAAGAAATTTAAAAGGGAGTACTAATTGGAGAAAGAGGAAGTCCAAACTATCCCTATTTTGGTGATGGATAGTATGACTTGATTTACTTAGAGGATGCCTAAAAACCTAACCACGAAAACCGTCTAGAAAACAATTAACGACAGCTCAGCAATATGGCGCGAGAGGATCACGGAAATTAACAACGAAAAAAATCAGAATGGCTCTTATGCTTTACAACACCAAGAACAAAACAACTGGGAGAAAAAATTTCAAGAAGAGGTCCAATTCCCAGTTCAAAATAGCCTCAAAAAACAATAAAATAATAACCTAGGAACAAACCCAAACCAAAGACAACAAAAGAATTCCCCTACAACAAAAAATATTTAAACCTTTAAGAAAGAAATTGAAGAAGAGCACATCAGAAGGTGGAAAACCTCCCGCCATGCTCAATGGATTGGGAAAGATATAACAATTGTAAAATGTATCCATTTACCTCAAACTCTTGTAATAGATTTAATGCAACCACAAATCAACTATCGCCCAAGGAGTTTCTTTGACAGGTTTCTTGGAAAAGAAGTCTTTAAATTCATTTGGAAAAACAAAAAAAACCCTGGAATAGCAAAAAAACCCTGAGCAACAAAGAGCTACATGGGGCGTGGGATCTCCTATAACCAACTCAAACAATACACAGAGGCTATAGTCATAAAGAACACCTGGTCTGGCACAAAAACAACACCTGTTGACCAATGGAAACAATACCAAAGATCCAAACCTGAGCACATAAATTAATTCAAGCCTTCTCTATATTTGACATGGGGGCCAAGAAGCCACAAAGGAGAAAAGACAGCAACTTCAGCAAATGGGTGTTGGGCAAAACCCTGGATCACCACTTTGTTAGAAGAATGAAATAGAAACCGCCTACCTCGCTCACCCTGTTCACAAAAGTTCACTCCAGATGGATAGCACAAAGACCCTCCACGGGAAACCCACCAATACTCTGTAAGGCGATAAAGAGAATAAAAGTTGCACCAGACAACCAAATAGATCATAGGCTATAGGAAAACACCTCCTCTATAATTCAGAACAGCAGGGAGCTGCACAAGATTAAGCGTCGACAAATTGACAGAATGGTGACCCTCATTCCTAAACTCAAAAGGTTTCTGCTACAGTCAAAAGAAAAATCAGGAGTGAAAGTGGAAGTACTCTAATCCACATGAGTGGGGAATAACCTCCTCTCGACCAGAAACATCTGAAAGTAGCATTGATTCTCCAATGAATTATATAAATACTCAAAAAAACAAAGAAGAAAGAAACAAATGATACCCAGTCAATAAATGATTGAGCAAAGACTGAACAGAGACTTTTCAACTAATGAGGAAATGTAGAGATGGCTACTAAACACCTTAAGAAGTTGTTCAACTCACTAAGCATTAAGGAAATGCAAATCAAAACCACTTTAAGATATCATCTTACTCCAGTAAGACTGGCTAGGATCAAGAAAACAAATGATACCAAGTGCTGGAGAGGTTGTGGGGAAAGGGGAACACTCATCCACTGCTGGTGGGAATGTAAACTCGTACAGCCACTATGGAAAGCAGTGTGGAGAACCCTTGGAAGACTTGGAATGAACTTGCCACCCAACCCAGCCATACCACTCCTAGGCATGTACCCTCAAGACTCACCCCACCACAGAGATACATGCACAGCCATGTTTATTTCAGCTCTCTTCACAATAGCAAGGAGCTGGAACCAACCCAAATAACCCTCAACTGATGAGTGGATAGAGAAAATGTGGTACATCTACACAGCAATAAAGAAAGATGACATCATGAGCTTTGCAGGAAAATGGCTGGAGTTAGAAGACACCATGCTGAGTGAAGTAACACAGTCCCAGAAAAACAAACGACGAATGGTATCCCTCATCTGTAGATGCTAGTGCCAATTACGTAGTTGTAAGTATTTCTTGTGCATGGCCCCTTGAGCTTTTGTCCAAAGCAGTTGGGAGTGATACATATTGGAAACAACAACAACAACAACAACAACAACAACTGAAAGGACTGCATCGAAGAACTGACTGAAACAGTGAACTTCTGCTCAAAACAGTCAACTTCCACATGGAGAATATTGAGAAAGACTGAGAAAGAGATGAAAAAGCCTCTTTGGCAGAATGCATGAGCTCTGGTGGGGTGGGGGAATGGGGGGGCATGGGTCTAGATTTGATTAAATGAATAAATAAATAAATAAATAAATTGAAAAAGAAACTCCCAAACAAGAAATGAACCTAACATCTGACCCAGTCATACCACTCCTGGGTATGACTCATCCTATTGCAGAGATACATGCACAACCATGTTTATTGCAGCTCTCTTCACAAAAGTGAAGATCTGGAAGCAACCCAAGTGTCTCTCAACCTATGAGTGGATAGAGAAAATATAGCACATCTACGTAATGGAATTCTATGCAGTGATAAAGAAAGATGACATCATGAGCTTTGCAGGTAAATGGATGGAACTAGAAGCCGTTATGCTAAGTGAAGTAACACAATCCCAGAAAAAAAAAATGACATATGGTGTCCCTCATTTGTGGATCCTAGCACTAAATCCTAAATCCTCATTTGTAAGGCAAACTGAGTAATTTTTTTTCTTTTTTAGCAAATATGATACCTGATGTTACTCTAAAAAGTACATTACAAATACATCAACTTGCTATATAATGTAGCGATGTTAGGTAATATTTCTTTTTACCCACATACGACTCTACTGTTAAAATGTAAATCCCTAAACATGTTTTCGAATTAACCTATAGGCTAATTCAGATGCCATAATTTTGGTATATGTGTGGCATGTATATATGAATATTTTGGAGCAATAGAAATTGTAAGGGACAACAACCAAAAAGACTGGGTCAAAGAACTGACTGAAACAGTAAACTTCTCCCTAGAACAGTAAACTTCTGCATCGAAAAATTAAAAAAAATTTGAGAAAGATGCAAGACATGTATGGCAAAATGCACAAGTTCTGGAGGTGTTGGGGCTATGGAAGGGGGAATGGGTTTAAATTTGACTAAGAAATGTATGAAATGAACAAAACTTCAATAAAAACTCTTAAACCTTCTTAATTCTTTCTTTTAACCTTCTTTCAATCTTAAATTTCATGCTTAAAATCTATATGAGGTGATGGAGACATTGCTCAGTGGTTAAGGGCACTGGCTGTTCTTGCAGAGTACTCTGTTCAGTTCCCAGCATCCCCATGGTAGCTAACAACTGCCAGGAATTCCAGTTCTAGGGGATCTGATGTCCTCTTCTGGTCTCCATGCAGGCAAATCACTCATACATACAAAATAGAAATAAAATAAAAACTAAAATCTCTCTCTCTCTCTTTTTTTTTTTTTTTTGGTCTTTTCGAGACAGGGTCTCCCTGTAGCCCCAGCTGTCCTGGAACTCACTTTGTAGACCAGGCTGGCCTTGAACTCACAAAGATCCGCCTGCCTCTACCTCTCAAGTGCTAGGATTAAAGGTGTGCACCACCAAAATCTCTTTTAATAAATCCAACTCTGCTTCATATTGGCTCATCCTGAAATTATTTTCTGTTTCAAAACTAAGATTCCTGTTTTACCTGAGTTGAACTGCCTTAAAAGACTGGGAGAACTCTTGAGGCTGCTGTGGGGGAAGGTGGCCTCAGGTCTAGCTGTGCTTGCATCTCACCCACACTGCTGGGGCCTCATCTCCCACTAAGCCCGGCTGGCAGAGAATAGGAACCAAGAGAAGGTAGTGACTGTCAGCTTTAATCTGGAGGAGGAAGGTGGGGGGGCCACTTCTTCCCTAAGTCAGCAGAGGGCGCTCTAAGCTCCCATGTGTCCTGGCTCTCCATGAATTCAGATCCATTTACTCTGTCACATCACACTGTCCTATCCTTGAATCACACATTCCTATCCTTGAATCACACTTTGCCACACAAATGTATCAGCACGCCACCTTCTATCACACCACACAGACAGACAGACAGACAGACAGAAAGACACACACTATGTCACACAGTGCATATGCAGTTACAGTCACCAGTGACAATGGATGGATAGACAGACTTACCTTTTGACATTTGCATCTCTATCCACAGTTTTGACACCTCTTCCTGGAGTCTCTCCAGAGAATCTGAGGCTGCGCGCTTCTGGTTCAAGTCTTGGGGGAGCAGGGTGGGAGCAGAGTTCAGAGACTGACTGGCTGTCCCCCCACAAACACCCCCAGTTTGCACCTTTGCGGGCTGCTCTGCAGACTCACTCTGGGATTTGACGTTGTTCAGGTCCTCCTGCAGGCTGTGCAGGTTCCTGGAGAGCTGGACTTCTGACAGGTGTAAGGGGGCGAGGGGGCCTCAGAGATGGCCATATCTCCCCTGCCCTCCCCTCATCTCCTCTCTCTTCTCCTCTCCTCCCCTCCCCTCTTTCCCTTCCCCTCTCCTCTCCTCTCCCCCTCCCCTATCTTCTCCTCTCCTTCCTCTTCTTCCCCTTCTCCCCCTCCTTTCCCTTTTCCTTCCCTCCCCTTCTTCCTCCTCTTCTTCCCCCTTTCCTCCCCTCCCCCTCTTCCTCTTCTTTCTCCCCCTCCTCCATCTCTGGGTTATCATCTCATCTTGTCTTACCCTGAGATTTCATTTGCTTCTGTTCAGTTTCCAACTCTTGCATGTTCTGTGACATCTGAGCAGCTGTGTATGGAGCAGAGGGACTTTAATGACAAGCAGGGCCTTGGGACTCCTCACCTACTCCAGCCTCCCCCCCCCCCTTTTCCTTCTCCCCTCTCCTCCCCTTTCTTCTCTTCCTTTCCCTCTTCTCTCCCTCTCCTTCCCTTGCTCTGTGTTTCGTCTCCTCCCTATCCTCTTCCTAGCCTGCTTCCAGCCCTACTGTGTGTCTGTCTCTCCTCCCTGTCCTCTTCCTAGCCTGCCTCCAGCCCTACTGTGTGTCTGTCTCTCCTCCCTGTCCTTTTCCTAGCCTGCCTCCAGCCCTACTGTGTGTCTGTTTCTGGGGCTTCCGTCCTTTCTTACCCTCAGATTTCATTTGCTTCTGTTCAGCTTGGAGTTCTTGTACATTCTGCGACATCTGAGCAGCTGTGTACAGAGCAGAGAGACTTAATGACAAGCAGAGCCTGGGGCCTCCTTGCCAGCCTCGGCCTCTTCCTGGATGGATCCTGGGTCAGGGCTGCCTGTCTGGTTTTACAGTCTGCGGTGGGCATGGCTGGTCCCAGCATCGTGTACCCTTTGTCCTCCCAGCCTTTCTCCTTTCCCATTCCAGACTCCCGACTGGAGGTGACTAGCTCACCCTGGGATTCCTGGCTCATATGGTCCCTCTGATATCTTTGCAAGTCCTTGGAGATGTGAGACACTGGGGCAGAGGGAGAAAAGAGAGGTGCTTTTAGGACTCACAGAGGCCTGCCTTCCTTCTTTTCCCTCCCTTCCTTCCCTCCCTCACTCCTCCCTTCTCATCCCTCCTTCCTTCTTTCCCTCAGTTTCACCACGAAGCCCAATTGCCCTCAAACTTGCAAGCCTCCTGCTTCTCCCTGACAGCTGGAATTCCAGGCATGTGCGGACCCCCACAGCTGGCTAAGACATGGCTTTCACTTCTCTAGCCCTGGTGCGGGGGCCTCTCTGCTATCATTATAGTGGCTGCAGCTTTTCAGTTCTTCATATTTTGGGAGGAACAGGGGAGAGGTGGAATACAAGAAGATACAGGCAAGAGCGGAATGTGCAGGGGTCCCCTTTGCTCCCCACGATTAAACATAAACGCAACAGTCACATTTATCTGAGGACTTTCATTTCTCTTGTTTCTTTCTTGTTTTGAGACAGGGTCCTGTGTAACTTGGGCTAGCCTCCAGATCACTATGTAGCCAAAGATGACCTTGAATTTTTTTTTTTTTTGAGACAGGGTCTTCCTTTAGTCCCAGCTAGCCTGGAATTCACTATATAGACCAGGCTGGCCTTGAAGCCACAGAGATCTACCTGCCTGTGCCTCCCAAATGCTGGGATTAAAGGCATGCACCATGCAGCTTGAATTGCTTTTTTTTTAAATATTTTTTTTAGATTTATTTTTATTATATGTCTGTGAGTGTTTTGCTTGTATGTATGTAAGTCCATCCATGTGTGCAGTACCCACAGAGGCCGGAGGAGGGCTTTGGTCTCCCAGGAATTGGAGTTATGGACAGTTGTTAGCTGCCATGAATATGTTGGGAACTGAACTCAGGTCCTCTGCAAGAGAAGCTAGTGATCTTAACAGCCAGTCCCTCTCCTGCCACGGACCTTGAACTTGGGATCCTTCTGTCTCTATATCTGGAGTGCTGGGATTACAGGCACATGCTACTGTGCCCAGTTTGTGTGGTGCTTGACCATGGAGCCCAGGGCTTTGGCATGCTAGGCAGCCGAGCTGATTCCCTAGCCCAGGGGCTTTCGTCATCTGCCTCCACTTGTTGCTACCTCACACCCACATTATAGAAGTGCAAAGTGAGGCATGACTAGTTTTGTAAGCCCACCCCCTGTCTGTACAGACATTAGGTAACAAGCAATCAGGCGTTTCTCCAGACTTTGTAAAAATTTCTCCATTTTCTGCTAGGATGGAAAGGGTATCACAGACTGTCCCTTGGTTTCTGGGGAGACAGGGACACTGAAGCAGCCCCTAGAGTGGTCAGTTTCAGAAAGGGGACACTGGCTGGCCACCCCAACCTTCACCTCTGCCGCCTTGGCCCCTCCGTACCATTCCTGCTGGCAGCCTCTTCCAGATGTTTCAGATTCTTCTCCGAGTCCCAGTCTAGGAGGTGAGTGGGCAGAGGAGAGAACAAGAGGGTGGCTACATATCGCCCCCACCTGGCAGCTGGGGGAGGAAGGGGTTGTGGGTAGAATCGAGATGCTGGGTGAATGTGTGTGGGACCATTGAGGTGGGATGGAAGAGAGGGAGATCCTTAGTCGCTGAGCTAGGAGAAGGCCAAGTAGGTTGGAGGTAGAGGTGGCTGGGGAGTCTTACGCCATAGGAGAAGCAGGCTCAGCAGCCCGGCCCACATGGCCGCAGTCAGCAGCCCCAACAGCAGGAGCTGTGTCCCTCTCCGTGCACAGCAGTGACGTTTCCTGGGAGGCTCCCAGTATCCTGTAGAGGGCATAGAGCTGGGTACAGGGTGGTAATGGGGCCCAGCTCCCAGCATCTACCACTCTGAACCTCAACATCCAGCAAGTTTGTCCACAGCCCCCACTGAAGAAGGCCTCTGACCCTGAGCTCCTTCCGGCCCAACATCACACCCGGTGTCCACTCTGCCTACCTGTACCATGGAGTGTGTCTGTCAGCTCTCCTCAACTTCATCTACACATCTCTGGTTTATGTATCTCCGAGTCTGCCTCTCTGGCCTTTGGCCTGTCCACCCCAGAGCCTGTCCACACTGCGTGAACACTGAGCCTGACTTTATTCCAGGTTGTTTCCAGGGAGACAGACTTGTAGCCAGGAGCTGAGTCCTGCCCTCCCCTCCCCATCCGGCAGTGCTGGGTGCCCTGGCCTCCTTCTGACCCTGGTCCCTATTCCTTTTTTTTTTTTTTTTTTTTTTTTTTTTTTTTTGCCCCAGCTGGACTGGAGCTCACTATGTAGACCAGGCTGGCCTTGAACCCACAGAGCTCCACCTGCCTCTGCCTCCCGAGTGCTGGGATTAAAGGCCTGCACCACCACACCAGGCAAGGTCCCTATTCCTGCAACCTAATCTGATGTCTGTCCCCAGCCCTAGTCACATAAACCAGGTCCCAGTTCCTCCCCCATATCCAAGCCCAGCCTCCACAGACCGCACTCTCCAGGCTTCACCCAACATGTGGGTCACTCCAAGAGCTACCTTGATGCTCCCCGCAGGCTTCTGGCTCCTTGCCCTCACCCTGGCTTTGTGAACTCATGGTGAGTTTACTTGTTCCAAGTTCCTATTCCACTTGGCCTTTGATTCCAGCAACTCAGCTGGGGCTAAATTTTGTTGGGAAGGTGAGTCATAGAAGGGAGGGGCTTTCCTCGCCTTTCCCCACCCCACCCCACCTCTGGTTTTTTTTAGGAAGTTCACCCTTCTTGGTAGGATGGGACTGAAGAACCTTCTGGACACCAGTGGGAAGCCAAGGTCTTTTTTTTTTTTCCTTTGTCAGCATTAGCACCTGAGAATTCTCTTACCTGAGTATTCATTCTCTGCCATGTGGTCCTGCTTGGATTCTCCCAGTGATGGGGCACTCACTGCCTGCCAAGCTTCACTCAACAGGGTGGTCACGGCTCTGGAAGTGACCTGGGCTTCAACAGAGATTATGACCAGGTGTCAAACTCTCATTATGGGCCCAGAACATCTGGGACCTACACGGTTCTGTTTAGCCCAGAAGTTAAAATAAATATTGTGGTGAACTTGGGAGTTATGGGTGATGCAGTCTCAACAGGCTGAGACCGGAAACTGAACAGCAGAGGCTGTCATGTGGGTGTACACAGTGGGTGTGCAATGCTGCTGAGTGCTTTAACTAGGAGATGTCTGTCTACATCTGGTCAAAGGGGATGTTTAGCCTGTTTTGGGGTGTGTGTGTGTGTGTGTGTGTGTGCGCGCGCGCATGTGCACATGCATGTGTGCAGTAGATGTGCACACATTTTCTTTTTGTTTGCGTAGGCCACAAGTCAGCCTCAGGAGCCATTCACCTTGTTATGTGTGCATGCATTGTGTGGTGTATGTGTACATGTGTATGTCACTGTGCACCTCCACACACATGTGTGCAGAGGTCAGAAGAGGACCTCGGTTGTGCTACTTGCTCTATCACTCTACCTATTCTCTTGAGACAAGGTCTCACTGAATCAGGCTGGTTGCCAGCTGCAGAGATGCCCCTGTCTCTGCAGTGCTGGGGTTTCAGCCCATGACCATGCCTGGCTTAATTTTTTTTTTTGATTGATTTATTTTTATTTGTATGAGTGTTTGCTCCCATGTGTATATAATACCTGTGGAGGCCAGAAGATGGTGTTGGATACTTTGGAACTGGAGTTATGGATGGTTGTTAGCCACCATGTAGGGTCTGTGAACTGAGCAAGAGTAGCCAATATTTTAACTGCTGAGCTATGGCTTCAGCCCACACCCAAGTTTGTTTTTTTTTTTTTTTTTTTTTTTGATCCAGGGTCTCCCTATAGCCCCACCTGGCCTGGAACTCACTCTGTAGACCAGGCTGGCCTTAAATTCAGAGATCCGCCTGCCTCTGCCTCCCGAGTGCTAGGATTAAAGGCATGTGCCCCCACGGGGCATGGTGGCGCACGCCTTTAATCCTAGCACTTGGGAGGCAGAGGCAGGTGGATCTTTGTGAGTTCAAGGCCAGCCTGGTCTACAGAGTGAGTTCCAGGACAGCTGGGGCTACAGGGAGACCCTGTCTCAAAAAAGACCAAAAAATAAATAAATAAATAAAAATAAAGTCATGTGCCCCCATGCCCAGCTTAAAGACAGTTCTTAGCCTCCATGTGGGTGCTGGGAATTGAACCTGGGTCCTCTGCAAGAGCAGTTGGTGTGAGCCATCTCTCCAGCCCGTGAGTTTGTTTTTTACATAGGTGCCAGTGGTTCACACACGCATCCCTGAACTCATGCCAGAAATGTTTTTACATAGGTGCCAGTGGTTCACACGCGCATCCTTGAACTCATGCTAGAAATGTTTTATCTATGGAGCCATCTTACCGGCCCCTACCCTTTTTTTTCTTTTTTGTTGTTGATTTGAGACAGGGTCTCCCTGTAGCCCCAGCTGTTTTGGAACTTGCTGTGTAGACCAGGCCAGCCTTGATCTCACAGAGATCCAGCTGCTTTTGATTCCTGGGATTACAGGCATGCAATACTATGCGTGGCCCCACCTTGTTTTTTGAGGCAGGTGACTGGAGCTTGCTGATTATGCTAGGCTCGCTGACTAGTGCCCCGGGCATCCTCCTGTGTCTGTACCCAGGACTGGGATTACAGGTGTGAGCCACTGTCCTGACTTTACACCAGAGATGGGGATATAACTAGGGTCTGCATGCTTGTGCTTCCTACACTGAGCCATCTCCCTGTCCCCCTGGGCATACTTTTGCTATAGGCTAGTGGCTGGCCTTGTACAGGGTCCACTATAAGTTACTTCACAGCCCCTATGGAGGGCTCCATCGGCGTCATCTCCAGACACAGCATTTCACAGCTCTTCTCCCTCCTGTCTGCTCTGACATTTAATGCAACAATTCCTGTCTGTGCTCACTGTTATCTGCAAGTGACAAACAGCAGTGAGTGCCAGGATTCTGGTTAGACTATGACTTATGGTTATTTTTTTCCCCTTTGCAATCTGGCCTCCTGTAGACCAGGCTGTCCCCAAACTCACTATGTAGCCAAAAATGACCTTGAGCTTCTAATGTTCCTGCTTCCACCTCCTGAGTGCTAGGACCATAAGCATGAGCCACTGTGATGATTTTATGGGGTACTGGTGGTCAAAGTCAGGGTTCTCACGCATGTGTGGCCAGAGCTTTCCCTTTGCACTTCTTACTTCACAGTGCTACACAGTGCGTGAAAGCCTGGAAGTCATCAACTACTGTTTTCATTTGTGTGACCATGGGCAGGTTGCACGCCCTCTCTGAGCCTTGGGTAAGGTGGTGTGAGGCATCCAGCTCCTGTCTGACCGTTTCCCAAACCAATTATTTTTCCATCAGAGGAAGAAGCCAGAGTTCTCTCCACTCCTGAGCATCTGGATATGGGTAGGCTTTAGGTTCTCCCTGGATGAGTGACTCACCTTACTCACTTACAAATGGAGTTAGCAACAATGTCCAACAATGTGATTCCATCTGCATGCAGGACACATGTTAGGCCCAGGCCACCAGGCAGCAGCAGGCAGGTCTCTGAGATGAAGACCAGCCTGGTCTACATAGTAAGTTTCAGGCCAGCTAGGGCTACAGGACGGGGGAGGGGGGAACCAGACTATAAATAAATAAATAAATAAATAAATAGATAGATAATAAAACATATGCTCAGATGTTCAATAAACCCAGCTGATGGATACTGAGAGAGTTCTGTCTCAGTGAAATCAAAGCACTAAAGTGTAGGTAGGTCAACTGTATACCCACACAGTGGTGGGACTTGGACATTTGACCTTGTACCCTGGTCACTCCACCATCTGGGAATCCAGCCTCAGGAGGGGTCAGCTTCTAACAGTCAAGTGTCAGAATCACAACTTTTTCATCTAAGAAAGCCCCTGCCAACAAGCTTCTATGGCTCCGCCTCATGCTCCATGATCAGCCCACAGCTTCCCCTCCAAGCCCGCCTTCTTTGTTTAGTTCTATTAGGTCACAAGTTTTCACTTCCCACAACCTGGTGCCCACGAGCCTCTCAGTTCTGTTCACAAAGCTGCCACACTCTCCCATTGGCAACCCTCCTTCTTGACTCCTGTGGTTCATTCTTGAAGGTCTAAGGTAGTTTCTTTCAAGGAACCTTTGATTTCACCTTTGATTTCACTACCCACAGCTGAACACAGACACAGACATACACACACAGACACAGACACACAGACACAGACAGACACATGCAGACAGATACACACACACACACATACACACCTAGAGAAACACAGTGATACTAACACACACACAGATACAGACATGCACATATGCAGATAGACACATAGACACACGAGGATGCATAGATACACACACACAGAGAGAAACACAGTGTTGCACTGAGACACACAGACAAACATAGGAACACAGACAGACACATACACAGACACAGAGACACATGTGTGTAATTCATCCACAGACTCACTTGAACTTGGAGCCTGTCCTGGTATGTGGAGCAATCAGAGAGGTCAGCAGGCTGGCCTGGCGGTGTCGGCTTTCTCCTGAGGGCGGCCCATGGGCAGCTTTTCTTTTCACAGCCTAATTACAGCTTTGCCCCTGATAACCACAGCACACAAAGTCTTTTTTTGGTGCTCCCCAGAACCTGGGGAAGTCCATGCTAATATTACCCTTCTTTCTTAGGTAAGCACCTGTGTGAGGCTCAGTGATGCCCGTCCGTACTCTTGAAACTGGGAAGGAAGTTGGTACAACCCAGATATGAGTCAGAGTTACAGTGGAAGGAATCACAGCTACTGTGAGAGGACAGATATGGGGGAGAGAGAGTGGAGGGGAGATGGGGAGAGAGAGGGAGAGAAAGAGGGAAGGAGGGGGAAGAGACAGAGGGGAAGAGGAGAAAGTGTGGGAGTGCACCTGAGAGATGGAGAGAGAGAGAGGGAGGAGGGGTGGTGAGAGAGAAGGGGAGGCAGGGGGGAGACAGAAGAAAGGAGTGTGTGAAAGACATGTGAGAAGTAGAGAAAGAGAGGAGATAGAGAAAGGGAGGGGGAGAGAGAAGAGGAGAGAGGAAAGAGAGAGGCAAGAGACACAGGAAAGAGGGGAAACAGGAGAGAGAGGAAAGAGAGAGGAGAGAGGAAAGAGAGAAGAGAGAGAAGAGAGAGGAAAGAGACACAGGAAAGAGGGGAAACAGGAAAGAGAGGAAAGAGAGGAGAGAGGGGAAAGAGAGAGGAGAGAGAAGTGAGAAGAAAGGAAACAGGAGAGAGAAAGGAAAGAAGAGAGAGAGGAGAGAGAAAAGAGAGAGATCAAGACACAAAGATACAAGAGAGATGGAAAAAGAGGACAGAGGAGAGGAAACAGAGGGAGGGATAAAGATCTGAGACAGAGAGGTGGAAGAGTGTGGGGGGAACGAGATGCGTGAGAGAGGACAGGAGGAGGGAGACAGAGGGAGGGGACAGAGGGAGAGATGGAGAGATGGAATCAGTGAAACGTTCACGACTGTAGCTGGAGTGGGAAATGTAGACCTGTAATCCCAGCGCTTGGAGACTGACACAGGGTGAGTTTAAGGCAAGCCTGGTACACAGTGAATCTGATGCCAGCCTGGGGTACATAGTAAGAGCTCTTCCGAGAGAAGTAAAACAGGAAAGAACCGCACCCCAAACAAAGCAGTGAAACACCCGTAAACGTTGACAATTGTGCCATATTGCTTGGTTTAGAAGCACACAAAGCTTATGCTTTGGCTGTCAGTGCTGCCCACAAGAAGCATGTGAAACCCAGAGAGACAACATACTCAGTGCTAAATACCCGGTGCCTAAAGGCAGAGCTGGTGTTTGAATGTGTCAGTGTGGCAGTGCGGAGGGCACCTGCGTCCCTAACGTTGATACTATCGAGCTGCCCGTTAACACGAACCTCTTGGTGCTTTGTCCACCGTGATATTTTCGCTCTGCTTGTTGGTTCATTAGAACCATCAACTTGCAATAGACAGGACCCAGAGACCCAGAGCTAGTCACGGGGCAGAGAATGAGAGACTGGGGTGCTCAGCCTAGACCAGGCCGTTAACTCTCCCCAAGGTTTAGGGATTACTGTGAAGGAGGGGCTGGAAAGATGATAAGAGCAGTGGATGACTACAGCGAAGTCTTCTGGACGCCAGGTAGCTGTACATATGAATTCACAGAGGTTGTGACAGCATGTGCAACGCCTGTGCAGCCTCAGACCAGACGGAGTCCCAGCATGGAGGGAGGAGGAGATGGAGTCCCATTGTGGAGAGAGGAGGAGATGGAGTCCGAGTGTGGAGAGAGGATGAGATGGAGTCCCAGCCTGGAGAGAGGAGGAGATGGAGTCCCAGAGTGGAGAGAGGAGGAGATGGAGTCCCAGCCTGGAGAGAGGAGGAGATGGAGTCCCAGAGTGGAGAGAGGAGGAGATGGAGTCCGAGCATGGAGAGAGGAGGAGATGGAGTCCCAGTGTGGAGAGAGGAGGAGATGGAGTCCCAGCATGGAGAGAGGAGGAGATGGAGTCCCAGTGTGGAGAGAGGAGGAGATGGAGTCCGAGCATGGAGAGAGGATGAGATGGAGTCCCGGCATGGAGAGAGGAGGAGATGGTGTCCCAGCATAGAGAGGAGGAGGTGGAGTCCCAGCATAGAGAGGAGGAGATGGAGTCCCAGCATAGAGAGGAGGAGATGGAGTCCCAGCATAGACAGGAGGAGATGGAGTCCCAGTGTGGATCGAGGAGGAGATGGAGTCCCAGTATTGAGAGTGGAGGTGGGCACAGAGCCCCATCCCAGATGAAGAGATGCTGGGAACTGATGGTTGCCAGGAGGACGGTGTGCTGGACAGCTCCAATTGTCAACTTGGTGTACCTGGTGGAGGGTCTCTCCTGTGAGGAATTTTCTGCATTGGACTGACCCGTGGCCATGTCTGTGAGAAATTTTCTTGATTGTTGAGCTATGTGGGAGGGCCCAGCCCATTGTGGGGAGTACCACTGCCTACCCCCCACCCCCAGGAAGGTTGTCCTGGGTTGCACAAGAAAGCTGGCTGTGCCTAGGTCAAGGGAGCAAGCCAGTAAGCAGCGTACCTCCATGGATTGTGCTTCAGCCTCTGCTGATGAATTGCAAGAGTGACAAGAAATCAACCGTTTCTGCCCCAGGTTGGTTTTGGTCAGTGTTTTTATCACAGCAGTAGAAAGTAACAAGGACAGGGAAGTCAGTTTTCTTAAAGGTGTCTACCTTGCAGCCAGCCACACTTACATGGATTTCTATGTCCCCAAGTACATGTGGACAGCACCAATCAGACTCCGTGTGCTTAAAAAAGTGATAGCCAGGTAGAGTGGCACACATCTTTAATCCTGTGTAAGGTCGAAGCCAGCTTGGCTGACATAATGAGTTCCAGGCCAGCTGGAGAGACAAGGAGACCCTGTATCGACAGAACAAAACAAAGAAAAGGGAAACAACATTGGATGGGTAAGGAAGGGGGAAGGATTTGGTAGGAGTTGAGGGAGGAGGAGTGAATGTGATAAAACACATGGTATGAAATTCTGAAAAAATTAATAAAAATGAGGATAAAAACTTGGAAGAGAGTTTTTTACTTTTATTAAATTTTTATTTATTCATTTTTATTTTATGTGTGTATGAATGTTTTGCCTGCATGCATATAAACTCATGTTGTGCAATGCCTGTGGAGGCCAGAACAGGGCAGTGGATGCCCTGGAACTCTAATTAGGAGAGTTATTATCTGTCATATGAGTTCTGGGAACTGAGCTCAGGTCTTCTGCAAGAGCAACCAGTGCTCTTAACTGCTGAACTGTTTCTTCAGACCCCAAGATTTATTTATTTATTTATTTATTTATTTATTTATTTATTTATTTATCTTTTTGAGATAGGGTCTCCCTATAGCACCAGCTGGCCTGGAACTCTCTCTGTACACCACGCTGGCCTCTAACTCACAGAGATCCACTTGCCTCTGCCTCCTGAGTGCTAGTATTAAAGACATGTGCCTGGCTTAAAGATGGTTCTTAGTTGCCATGTGGGTGCTGGGAATTGAACCTGGGTCTTCTGCAAGAGCAGTTGGTGCTCTTAACTGCTGAGCCATCTCTTCAACCCCCACAAGACTTTTTTTTGTCTTTTTGAAACAGGGTCTCCCTTTAGTCCCAGCTGGCCTGGAGCTTGCTATATAGACCAGGCTGGCCTTGAACTCACAGAGATCTGCCTGCCTCTGCCTCCCAAGTGCTAGGATTAAAGGCGTGCACCACCACGCCTGGATCCAAGACATTATTATTATTATTATTATTATTATTATTATTATATTGTCTTTTCGAGACAGGGTCTCCCTGTAATCCGAGCTGTCCTGGAACTCACTCTGTAGACCAGGCTGGCCTTGAACTCACAAAGATCCGCCTGCCTCTGCCTCCTGAGTGCTAAGATTATAGGCGTGCACCACCGTGCCTGGCTCCAAGACTTATTTTTTTTTTGACATTATACACATATTTTGTATTCTATAGCTTACAGAAGCATTATACACATATTTACAGAAGCATTATACACATATTTTGTATTCTATAGCTTACAGAAGCATTATATACATATTTACAGAAGCATTATACACATATTTTGTATTCTATAGCTTACAGAAGCAGCCCTGGTCCAGGCACGTGTTCCTATTTACCCTTTAGGTACTGCCAATTGTTCCCCAAAACTGATTTTACCAATTCATAGTCCCATTGGTGTGATGGGTCCCATTTTTCCTTATCCTCACTCGGCTGGAGAGCTGGCGTTAAAGGCTTAGGCTCACAACCAAAAAGCCAAGACTTATTTTTAAGTGTGTATGTGTTTATGTGTGTCTGTGTCTGTGTCTGTGTGCATGTGAATGCAGTGCCCAAAGAGGCCAGAAGAGGGCATCAGTTCCCCTGGAGCTTAGTTACAGGTGGCTGTGATCCATCTGATCTGGGTGCTGGGAACCGAACCCCACAAGAGCACTACTAAGCCACTTTCAGGCCCTGCTAAGTTGCTCTTGTTAGGTGTCACAGAAACTAGGCCAAGTCATGATGGCCCCTTTTGACCTTGAGCAGGGTGCATTGAGGAGATGTGGGTCTATGGAGCAGCCAGGGTGGTGGCTGAGGAAGCAAACATGAGGGAGGAGTTTCTGGGGAGTACTGAGGACCCACCAGGGATGCTGGGTGGGCAGAGGACAGTGGGAGGTCAAGTAGGGTGGGGATTCTGGGGGCCTTTGGGGGACACTGTGAGGCTTGTTCTCTAGGCTTAGGTGTACCAGACTCCCAAGGGAGTCTCTGGCATGGGCTAGAGAGGCCCTGGAAGAGAGACTATCCCAGAGGCAAGGTAGACAGGAGGGGCCTGTGCTGGATAGCTTTAGTGTCAACTTGACACACCTGGGTTGAGGGAGCCTCAGTTGGGGAATTGGCTCCATTGGATTGGCCTGTGGCCACATCTATGGAGTATTGTCTTGATGGTTGAGCAGTGTGGGAGGGCCCAGCCCACAATGAGTAGTGCTACCCTGAGCAGGTTGTGTACTGTATAAGAAGGCGGGCTGGGCATGAGCCAGGAGAGCAAGCCAGTGAACAGCACTCCTCCATGGCCTGTGCTTCAGCTCCTGCCTCCGGGTTCCTGCCCTGAGTTCCTGCCTGGGGCTCCCTACGTGATGAACTGTGACCTGGGAGACGTAAGCTGAATAAACCCTTTCCTCCCCATGTTGGTGTTGGTCAGAGTGTTTTGTCACAGCAATGGAGGACAAACTAGGACAGAAATTGGTACCAGAAGAGTGAGGTATTGCTGTGACAGACCTGACTTTGGTATTTTGGGGAAGAATTGTGGAGGCCAATTTGGAACTTTGGGCTGGGAAGTTCATTGAATGCCTAAAGATTGTTGCTGTGGAGCTTGGAGCAGTTTTGCTGAAGGATTTGTAGAAGATGGAGGCCTGGCTTGTGAAGTTTCTAGTTTCAAAGGGAAACAGAGATCATCAGGACTGTGTATCTGTGGGTTCTGGTCAGCTGGGGCTGAAGAATCAGCTGTAAGTAACAAGAGACCAGCATCACTGTGGTGAAATCTTCTGGGAAGAATTTCTTCAGGGTGAGCACACAGAAGCTGTGGTCCAGAAGGGGCCTGAGCCTCCAGGTCAAGCCAGAAGCAGGACTTGGTAACATGTAAGAGTCTCCATTATGGTTCTGGTGTTGAAATTTGAGGGGGTCACAGAGAGCAGCCGAGGCTTGGCACTGTGAGAGGTCAGGAAAGACTATTGGTGGAAGTGCACCTCGGTTGCAGTGGAGACCCCAGGATTGCAGGGGTCATGGAGAGAAGCTGAGGCTTTGCACCAGGAGAGGTCAGAAGAGACCATTGGTGAAGGTGCTGCCTCAGTTTCAGTGGCAACCCCAGCTTTTTGGAGATGCCAGGACCATGGGATGACCACCAAGAGCAGTGGCAGGTATGGAATGGAGTCAGCCTGAGCCTGTGAGATGAGCTGTGTGTGCCACGGATGGCAGAGTCTGAGAGGGGGAGCTGCCAAGACCCTTTGGAGCCCAGAAGATCATGAGTGAGTTCCAGGTGTCCAGCCTTGAGCTACTTGCTGGACTTAGGTTTTGTTTGAGAGTGCCTGATTCTTCCCTTTGAAATAAGACAGCACTTGTTTTGGATTTTACAGCAGCCCACAGTTAAGAGACTTTTAATTGAACTTTCAAGCATTTGGACATTTTAAGGACTGTGGGGCTTTTAAGGTTGTACTGTCTTAGGTTGTGATTAATGTTAACATCATACTTTGGGGATAAGAACTGGAAAGGCAGTGGTTTAATAGTGATGTGTTTTGTGTGTCAAGTTGACAAGGGGTCAATTGTGCTGAATAGCTTTAGTGTCAACTTGACACACCTGGGTTGAGGGAGCCTCAGTTGGGGAATTGGCTACATTGGATTGGCCTGTGGCCACATCTGTGGAGTACTGTCTTGATGGTCGAGCAGTGTGGGAGGGCCCAGCCCACAATGAGTAGTGCCACTCTGGGCAGGTTGTGTACTGTATAAGAAGGCGGGCTGGGCATGAGCCAGGAGAGCAAGCCAGTGAACAGCACTCCTCCATGGCCTGTGCTTCAGCTCCTGCCTCCAGGTTCCTGCCCTGAGTTCCTGCCTGAGGCTCCCTATGTGATGAACTGTGACCTGGGAGAATAAGCTGAATAAACCCTTTCCTTCCCATGTTGGTGTTGGTCAGAGTGTTTTGTCACAGCAACAGAGGACAAACTAGGACAGGGCCCTACAGAGGGGCTCTCACCTTGTGGGGTGTAGAGAGGATCAGTGGCTGCAAGAAGCAGAGAAGGAGGTTGGTGTGAGACATCCAGGGTTGCTCTGGGATGGGTGGGATGAGGGTGTGTGGTTCTGGAGCTGGAAGTGCCCAGGTCCCTCCCAAGAGAGTCAGAGCAGAGGGATGACCAGCTGCTTGCAATTTCAATAGGTGTCAGCTACAAAGTTTATGTTCAAGAACTGCCAAATCTGCATGCATGCACTCATGCACACATGCACTCACCCCACACACTCGCACACACATGCATGCGAGCACGCACACACACATGGCTGTCCCCAATCATGTGCTGATGGTTGTTTCTGTGTTTCTGTGTGGTTATCTGTGTCCACTCTGCCTGTGTGTACCCGTTATATGCAACCGTGACTATACTATTGAGGGAATGAAACTTTGTGTAGCTAGAGCAAAAACTTGTAAGACCTGTCCTGTAAGATCTCCAGTTATCTGATATCTCTGTGGGCATTCAGTTGCCTCTGTGAGTTATCTGCAGAAGGAAGGTTCAGGATATTACAATGTTTCTTGCTTCCCCTATCTGCAAAGTTCCAGGACTGGATGGCCCCTTCCCTTGAGGCATTGAGCAAAATGGCTCACCTCTAGTTACCTGTTGCACAAACAGGAGCTTTGCAGCCCCCTGATTAGAGCCAAGGTGGCTCACCCCTCCCTTCCACCTGACCTCCACTTCCTTGCCCAGAGCACAGTAGCCTTCAATATATAGACCTCACTGACAGAAAATAAATGGAATTACTATCCTCCCTACTCTCTGAGTGTGAGTCTGTTCATTTCTCACAGGTGATCTCCTGTGGTTTTCCCTCCCCCCTCCTTGCCAGAGCTAAGCCTAAGCCTAAGCCTAAGACTAAGACTAAGACTAAGAGCTAAGATTGTTGGCCTGCAGGCAGGGGATGGTCCTGGAGCTGAGCCAAGAAGGGAAGAACAGTGTGTGGAATGCAGTCACACGTGATTCAAAGAGATTGAATGACATCTGGTGCCAACAACGTGGGGCTCAAATTTCCACCAAAGGAAGGAAACAAGGTATTTCTTGGGCTCTCTCTTAGCCCTTGTTTTCCCCCACACGAGGGAAAATCTTGGAGGGTTTTACCATAGAGAGAGGTAGATATTCCCCTAATTAGGGTAGTCATGGCCAGTTCAGCACATCTCCATGGAATTCTCTCTTCCTGTGAGATTAGTCTTTTGAACTATCTCTTTCCCTAACCACTAGCATTTCCTATCTCTCTTTATAAGTCTCTGTCCTCTACATAGCCAGGTCAGCACATCTCCATGGAATTCTCTCTTCCTATGAGATTAGTCTTTTGAACTGTCTCTCCCTAACCACTAGCATTTCCCATCTCTCTTTATCATGGGTAACAAACAGACATGCCAAAAAGACCCACAGGCTAAGAAAATAAAAACGCTCCTCAAGAGTCTAGGAGTTAAAATTTCAATGCAGGAAGCTGCCTCCTTTTGGAGTGAGACTCTTAATATTGCCCCAAGGATGTCCCATGCAGACTTATGGAATTTAGAATCCTGGATGTGTGTGGCACAGAACACTAGACAGCGAGAAAATGCTCCGGCATCTCTCACATTCTTGCCACTATTAGCCACGGTGAGACAATGCATAGGGCCTTCTCACTGGACCATGCCAGGAAAGGAAAACAACAAAATTAAATTGCAGACTCCCTTCTCCCAAGAACCTGCTAAAACTCCCCTCGAGAACCCCAATAAAATTCCCTCTGAAAGCCCCCAAGCTCCATACCCAGTAAAATTAGAACAGGATAATCAAAACATCCAAGGGGCTAGCCTTAACCTTTCCCCTAATTATCAGCCACTCCCTCTCAAGGGGCTGGGAGCGCCTTCACTTTCAACTTCTTCCCTCTCTTGTACAGAAAAACTGTGCCAGATTCGGGACAACTCAGATCTTCAATTATAGGTATTCCCCGTTAATGTAGCTCCAACTCGGGTTCATCCTCTAAACTGGTACCCATACCAGGCAAGTGAGTTGAAAGAACTCAGGCAAGCAGTCAGAGAGGATGGTGTCCAGGCACCATGGACAAAGTCCATTCTCCAGAGCTTTTGCGCTTCTCTTAACACTCCCCAGGACTGGAGAGATATCTGTAGGTCTTCACTTCCAGGTCCACTATTCTTACAATGGGAAGCACTGTACAGAGACGAATGTCTCCAACAGGTTTGGAGAAATAGAAGGAAACCTAATATAGACTGGGGTTATGAAGCAGGCTGGGCTGGCCCCAGGGTACTTTGACCAGGTCTGCCTTTGCACCCTACAGGCCTGGGATAAAATTACACCACCCACTGAATCCCAGGCCAGTTCCTCCTTATTATTTCCTAGGCAAAAACCTGAGGAACCCCTGTCTGACTTTATCTTAAGAACTAAAAGCAGCCTAGAGAGAAAGATCCCCAACTCTACAGCCAGAGAGATGCTCCTT
This sequence comes from Rhizomys pruinosus, assembly GCA_009823505.1. Classification (NCBI taxonomy): domain Eukaryota; kingdom Metazoa; phylum Chordata; class Mammalia; order Rodentia; family Spalacidae; genus Rhizomys; species Rhizomys pruinosus. Next base: position 370,087 of record VZQC01012024.1, on the reverse strand, counting down.
AAAAATATTGTTTGGGAAGGAATGAATTTGGAATGCAAGCAAGTGTGCCAGGGCTTAAAAGATGACCATTATGACAGATGGATAGTGGCAACTCAGGACGTGGGCACAGCCTCCCACAAAGCTAATTACCTATCTCAAGCCTTTGTGGCTGCTGTCACAATGAATGAGAAATGTTTTAACTGTGGAGACAGAGGTCATTGGAAAAGACAGTGCCTGAAAGCACCAGTCTCTCCTGGAGGGCCTTCTGAATGCCCCCGCCCCCACGTGTTCTCTTCTCCCAGCGTAAAAAAAGATACCATTGGAGGAAAGATTGCCACTCAAACTATGATAAAGATGGCAAAACATTGCCACCTTTAAACTCCTGGGCAGGCAGCCCATAGCCCAGGGCAAAAAGGGGGAAAAAGAGTCAGTACATGCCCTCTAGGCAGTGCCTATTTCAGAAGGCTCACATCCTGCATTGATGATTAAAATTGGGGGGAGGTCTTTTAAATGTTTGATAGATACAGGGGCAGAGAGAACCATTATAAAACAGCGGGAAATCCCCCCTGACTGGCCCTTGCTTCCAGGACCTAAACTTCTAGGAGTAGGAGAGCCCTCACAGTCTTTCATAACGAAAAATGTTTACACCTGGGAAGACCCTGATGAAAACACGGGTCAGATTCACCCATTAATAGCACCCACTAATATCAATCTGCTGGGGCGAGATATTTTGGAGGCTTTGGATGTGGTTATTGCCACTCCAAATGAGAACAACCATGCCCAGACAGACCATTTAACTGGGGGAAAATACCTCCATCATCTCAGCAAGAAGGACCCCCAATCCTGAGGGTCACTGCAGAATATACTCTCTCTGGTCTGGACTGGAAGTCAGATGATCCAGTCTGGATTGAGCAGTGGCCCTTACCAGGGGAGAAGTTACAAGCTCTCCAAGACTTAGCCAAGGAGCAATTTTCATTGGGACACATCTGTCCATCTCGCAGTCCCTGGAACACCCCTGTGTTTGTCATAAAAAAGGCAACAGGAGGTTGGCATCTCTTACAAGACCTGTGAGCCATTAACAGAACGATGCATATATGGGGGTCTCGGCAAAGGGGTCTCTCCCTTGCCTCTGCTATCCCAGATAACACCCTTCTGCTAGCCTTAGATATCAAAGACTGTTTCTTTTAAATTCCCCTCCACGCTGAGGATTGCAAGGAGTTCGCTTTCTCAGTACCTGCAATTAACAACTCAGGTCTGGCAACTCATTATGAGTGGACTATCCTGCCACAAGGTATGGCCAATAGCCCAACACTCTGCCAAGAGGCAGTAGCGGCAGCCCTTAAGCCCCACATGGAACAAGGTCTGCAAGTCTTCCAGTATATGGACGGCATTTTAGTTTGGGACAAATTATCAACTGACCAGGCAACTTTTTTTTTTTTTTTGGACTTTTCTAGACAGGGTCTCCCTGTAGTCCCAGCTGTCCTGGAACTTACTCTGTAGACCAGGCTGGCCTTGAACTCACAAAGATCCACCTGCCTCTGCCTCCTGAGTGCTAGGATTAAAGGCGTGTGCCACCACGCCCGGCTCTGACCAGGCAACTTTAAAGGACAGGCTTGTTCCATCCTTAGAAGCTTTTGGATTTAAAATAGCCCATGCTAAGGTTCAAACGATTCCCCCAATTCATTTCCTAGGCACTGAAATTTCTCTCACAGCCTTGAAGCCCTCAAGCCTATAATCTCCCTTCCTCCCATGCTCACACTAACATCCCTTCAGTCTTTCCTAGGAAATCTTAACTGGCTCTGCCCATGGCTGTTGATCCCTAGGACAATGCTACAGCCTCTCTTTGATCTTCTTCGAGGTGACAGGAACCCAGCTTCCAAGTGAAAGTTCACAGCAGAAGCCTCAGATGCTCTAGCTGAAGTCAACCGAGCTCCCCAGAGCATGGCTTTAGCATGTTTTACACCCTCCCTTCCTGTACATTTGCTTATTTTTAACACCACCCCCACACTCTTTACCAATCCATAGGAGTACTAGAGTGGCTGCACCCGCCCATAGGGGGAACTCCCGACTGTTAACTGAAATGGATTCTTTAGCAGCTATGATAAGAAATGGGAGGGAGCATTCCCTGCAGACACTGGGGAAGGAGCCTGATGTCATAGTGATACCCTTCTCCCTCCTGGATATCCAGTGGCTGATGCAAAATCATGATAATATAGCTGTAAGCCTCATGGGATTTCCAGGACAGATAGAAAATCACTACCCTAATGACAGGTGGGTCTCCACTCTCCCATTGCTAAACTGGTTTCCTCCCTGTCTTTTCCAAGATGCACCTATAAGGCAGGCTGTGTCTGTTTTCACAGACAGAGGGAAACGAGGGGCTACAGCCATCATTTATGACAACCTGGATCAAGCCCCTCAGATCCTGTTTCAACTGCTCCCTGACTATTCTTCACAGTACAAGGAACTCTATGCTGCTGTTTATCTAGCTCTCAAAGAAACCAACAGTCCTCTTAATCTCTTCTCAGACAGTATCTATGTGATCAATCTGCTGCCCTGGCTATCCAGATCCTTTGTCCGATTAGACAAAAATTCCCTCTCCCCCCTTCTCATTGCCGTTTCTTCCCTCTTACAGAATAAGAGCCATCTTCTCTTCATACAGCACATGCATGCCCACAGCCTCCCACCAGGGCCTCTCTCTGAAGACAACTATCTTGCAGACTGAGTCTCCACTACAGGAATCTATGTCTTGTCCTTCTCTGAAGCAGAAAAATTCCATTCTATCACCCATGTTAACCTAAAGGGCCTCTGAGTTCACTTTCCTAATATTCTCTCCACCCAACTTCAGCAAATCCTTAGAACTTGTTCTTCCTGTTCTGCTCTAATTAAAACACCTTTGCTACAGGTTTTGGGGATTAACCCCAGGGGATTGAAAGCTAATACTCTATGGCAAACTGATGTTACACACATAGCTTCCTTCGGAAAACAAAAGTATGTCTATCACTGTGGACACTTATTCCAAATTTATTTGGGCTACTACTGCCCACATGGGAGAGAGAGCCAAGGACCTCACTGCCCACCTCCTTTCTACCTTTGCTACCATGGGCATTCCCAAACAGATTAAAATGGACAGTGGGCCAGCATTTGCTAGTTCTTGCTTTAAATCATTTTGTCAATTATGGAATATTGCACATCATACAAGTATCCCTCATAACCCACAGGGACAAGGCATTATAGAACAGACCCATCAGGTCCCAAAAAATCAGTTATTAAGCTGGGCATGGTGGCACACGCCTTTAATCCTAGCACTTTGGAGGCAGAGGTGGACGGATCTTTGTGAGTTCAAGGCCAGCCTGGTCTACAGAGTGAATTCCAGGACAGCTGGGGCTATAGGGAGACCCTGTCTCGAAAAGACAAAAAAATCAGTTATTAAAACAAAAGACAGGGAAATACCCTCCTAACATCCAGCTTGCCATGACATTGGCAACTCTAAACCTCTCTAACATTTATGGGGATTCAAAATGTCCAGCCATGGTCAAACATTGTCAGACACCAAGTACTATTCCTCAAATACTTGTCAGATGGAAAGACCCCCTAGACAGTCAGTAGAAAGGACCTGATCCACTGTTAACAACTGGGAGGGGCTTTGCTTGCATCTTCCCACAGGATTGTCCAAGACCCAAATCCAAAATGGAAGGAAAGCTGCAGTCCACTGTAACATGGCCCCAGTACATTGAACACACCAGAGATCTCCTCAACTACACTACCTACCCCAATGTCTCCCAATATTTTTTCTGTGCATCCCTTACATGCCATCTATTCACTGCCATTCTTTCTAACACCTCTTTACAGGAATCTGCCCTCGTGGAGACAGAGCTGGTGTTTCATGGCATTTCTCTCTTTGACAGACTCACTACACTTCCTATTTGTTTAGTGAGAGCTGCAGCAGCCCCAGACCCCAGGTGCCTCTGAAGTGTTCCTCTTGACAGGACTCTGTGTGTCAAATCCCCATTCTTTCTCTGGTGTAATGGCACCACATCCCTCTGTGCAAATGCTACTGCTTCTGGAATTTGTTTGCTGGTAATTATCACTAACCAGCTCTTCCTTTATGAGAAGGAGGAAGTTGCTTGGATGCTGCGACTGGACCTGGACCATCAAAAGGGAGAGATATTCATTCTGCTTCTGGTCACCCAAGCATCATTCTCTCTATGGCAGTGATGGGAACTGCGGGCAGAGCCTTAGTGAGGGTTTACAACATGGAAGCAGACTTCCAAAATAAGCTTGATGGGGCAATGGTGTCCACAACAAATAGCCTGAAATTTCTCCAGAGACAGATAACTTCTCTGGCCAAGGTGGTGATGCAGAACCGGCGAGCCCTGGACTTGTTAACTGCAGAAAATGGGGGAACCTGCATGCTGTTGGGTGGGGGGGAATGCTGATTTTATTTAAATGAGTCTGGTATTGTTGAGCAAAATGTTAAAACGCTAAAGGACCTCAGAAAAGAACTCCACACAGAGTACTCCCCATAAGTTTCTGAACCATGGTTTTCCAACCCCCTGACTACCTGGTTACTTCCCTTACTGGGACCCATTTTCACCCTAGGAGTCCTCCTGACTTTCACACCCTGTGTCCTCTGGTTTATCAAAAACCAAATCAATACACTCACTGAGGTTTCAGCCAAGACTGTTTTAGTCCAATACCAGGCCATCCCAGGGGAACTCCTAGAGGACTTTGACATTACTACTCCATTTTAATTAAAACAAAGGAGAGGCTATGGGAATGAAACTTTGTGTGTGGCTTGAGGCAAGAACTTGTAAGACTTGTCCCATAAGATCTCTGGTTATCTGATATCTCTGTGGGCATTCAGTTGCCTCTGTGAGTTATCTGTAGCAGTAAGGTTCGGGATATTACAATGTTTCTTTCTTCCCCTATCTCTGCAAAGTTCCAGGACTGGATGGCCCCTTCCCTTGAGGCATTGAGCAAAATGTCTCTGGCCCTTTGTTATTTGTCCTGTTGCCACAACAAAACACCTGACAAAGGCAACTCGGGAAAGGATGTTACTCTGGCTCACAGCTCAAGGTTGAAGTCCATCATGGTGGGAAGGCATGGTGGCAGGAGCTGAGACAGCTGGTCACGTGGCATGCACAGTCAGGAAGCAGGGAGAGGTGCGTGCTGGTGCTCAGCTCAGGCTCTCCTTTTTATTTGGGTCAGGACCCCAGGCCAGGAAACATGCATAGTGGGTCTTTCTACCTTAACTAACCAACTCTAGAAAATCCCTCACAGACATGCTTACAGACCTGTTTCCAGGTTGAGTCTAAGTCCTGTGATGTTCACAGTCAAGATTAACCATCACAAGCTGTATGTTTATCATGTGTGTATATGTGGCTGTGTTGTGTTTCTGTGTACTTACCTCTTTGTGTATCTGGGTGCATGAGTTGAGTTTCCCTCTAGTTTGTGTGGGGCTCTCATTGTGCAGGGTCTGTGGTTTGATCCTGTTGAACAGCCTCTGTTTTTGGTCTATGTATCGTGTAGATGATATATGTGCCTTTGTGTGTGTTCTGCCTGTGTTGTGTCAAAGCCATGCCTGGGTTAGACTGTGTTTGTTTAGGTGTGCATGTCCTTGTATACATATTACGTGGCCATGTTATGTACTTTCATGTTTTTATCATGTGATGTCTGTGTATGCTGTGTGTCTGTAGTTTGGTGGTGTACTGTGGTTCTTGTGAATCTGTGTGTGCCTCTTTTTAGTTGTGTGTCTCTACTGGTATGTGTGTCAGGGGAACTTCACACTCCTCACCCTGCTGAATCACAGCAGCAATCACATGTGCCCCATGCTGATGTTCTGAATTTGCTGTCACCCACAGAACTAAGTCCTTGGGGCCTGTCGGGGAGAAGCTGACAGGCACACCTGAGCATCCACAGGTGGAACTCCAGTTCTTTCTTCCATGAAAGGGAATTGAGGACTGAAGAACACAGATACCATTTGAGTCCCATATCCAAGTTTGGGGAAGATCCCAAGGCCACCAGCTTTTAATGTGGATTTCCTCTGGCTGCTGTGGCAGTGGGAGATACCACTCAGCTGGCCTGGAACTCACTATGTAGACCAGGCTGGCCTCAATCTCACAGAGATCTGCCTGCCTCTGCCTCATGAGTACTGGTACAAAAGGTGTTCGCCATAGTACCCAGCTAAGAGATACCATTTTCATGAAGGTGAGAAATAACATGTTCATGAAGGTGGGCCATACTACGTTAATACAAGTGGGAGATTCCATATTCATTAAGGTGGGAGATATGATGCTGATAGAGATGGAAGATTCCAAGTTCATGGAGGTAGGAGATTGGATGTTCATGAAGTTTGAAGATGCCATCTTCATAGAGATGGAGGAGGGAGATTCCACATTCACAAAGGTAGGAGATTTCATGTTCATGAAAGATACGGTGCCAGACATCACAGAAACAGAAAGGTAGGAGATTCCATGTTCACAAAGGTAGGAAATTCCATGTTCATGGAAGTGAGACTTTCCAAGATGGGAGATACCATGTCTGCAAAGGTGGAACATACTTTGTTCATGAAGATGGGACAGTCCATGCTCATAAAAAGTGAGAGATCATGTCATGAGCCCCTGGGGGGACCCATAGTGGAATCTTTAGGGCAAGTCTGGATCCAAGATTAGTGATGAGACACCCCCATGTTCCTAGATGGTGAGTCAGAAAGGAAAGCCAGCACCTGCGGTCTGGGGCTCTCAGCAACACCGCTTCCTGGTTTTCTCCCCGAAGCACAGAGAGACGTTTTTTAAGACCACAAAAGGGAGGAGTTGAGGAATGTCATGTGATTAGGTCCCCTCAGTTCCCCAAACACTCCCTTCTTGTGGTAAGTCTTGGCAGGAACACAGCTGTCCCTTTGGGAAGAGACCATGGGTGTAGCTGGCATGCGAGCAGCCTTGGGCTGGGATGCCTGGTCCTGAAGAGCTTGGACAAGCTCAAAGACACGAAATCACTCCCATTCCCATCGGATTCCCTGGCACAAATGATAGTTATCAACTTACCATAAACTAGACTCACTTGGGAGGAGGGAACCTCAGTTGTGGAGTCTCCTCCATCAGAGTGGCCTGTGGGCAGGTTTGTGGGCCACTTTCTTGATTGTTGATTAATGTGGGGGCAGCCCACGGGGGGTGGTGCTTTCCCTAGGCAGGTGGGCCAGAGCTCTTTGGGAAGGGTAGTTGAGCAGGATCCAGGAAGCAGACCAGTATGCTGCATTCCTCCATCATCTCTGCTTCGGCTCCTGTCTTAAACTTCTGAATCCCCTCTGGGACAACCTGGGAGTTGTACACAGAAATAAACCCAAGTGGCTTCTGGTTAGTGATTTAATTGGGCAACAGAGAGAAAACCAGGACATCTTCAGCTCCTGGCCCCCCAATGGTCTCCTCCTCTCCCCTCTTTTCTCTCTCACTTTCCACATTCCCTCTTATCCATCCAACAGGAATTTTTGAGCCACTACTCTGGGCTGGGCACTGTAATTACCACAACAGTAAATAAGCCAGACAAAAGGGCTTGTCCTTGGCTCTGATGTTCTGCCGGGGAGGCATCTGAGTGTGATGGTGACAGGAGACATAGGTTGGGTCAGAGGGACAGCAAAGATGCCATTTAGGCAGAGCGACCAGACAAAGATCTCTGAGATGAGACTCCTTAATGGGATGAAAGAGCCAGACTGTGGAGGTGGCATGGGTGGGTGGCATGTGTGCTGGGAAAGGAACTCCTGGAGGAGAAACAGCAGAGCAAAATCCCAGAGAGCATGTGGGCTTGGTGTGGGGAGTAACATCGAGGAAGCCATCGCAGCTGGAGCAGAGCAAGCCAGATACCGCTCACAGCTCAAGGCACAGCACCACGTCTTCCCTGCCATCTGGCCATAGGTCAGAGTCCTGTGTATGAGCCCTACCTCCTGCTGCACTTTCCACAGTCATCATAATCATTCTCTCTCTCTCTCTCTCTCTCTCTCTCTCTCTCTCTCTCTCCACACACACCTGGGCATGAGCCTATGGAGGCCAGAGGTTGATGTTGGGCACCCTCCACTACCACTCTCCACTTTATTTTCTTTGACACAGGGTCTCCCTGTAGCCCCATCTGGCCTGGAACTCACCAAGTTGAGCAGGCTGGCCTTGAACTCACAGAGATCTACCTCCTTCTGCCTCCTGAGTACAGGGATTAAAGGTGTTCGGCCCTACTCTGGGCTCTACCTTATTTCTTGAGACAGAGTCTCACTCTCTGAACCTGGAACTCACTGATTGCATAGGCTGACTGGCAGGCAACCCCGGGGGTTTTCCTGTCTCCATCTCCCCAGCATGGGGTTACAGACATGTTCTGAGGCTCTGCATTATTCTTCTGTTGCTGTGATAAAACACCATGACCAAGGCAACTTATGGGAGAATTTATTTGGGATTATCGTTCTAGGGGGATAAGAGTCCATCCTGGTCAGGAGGCATGATGGGAAAGCTGAGGTCGCATCCTCAAGCAGGTGCAGGAAGCAGAGTGGGCCGAGACGATGAACTCTCAACTCTCAGACCTCACCCCAGTTACCTGCTTCCTCCAGACAGGCCAAACCTCTGGAGATTCCATAACAGACCCAAACAGCACCACGGCATGGGGACCAAGTGTTCAAATGCTTGAGCTGATGGGGAACATTCTTATCCAAACCACCACAGGATCCAAACTCAGGCTCTCCTTTCTGTGGGAAGGAAGCACTTTCCCCACTAGGCTATCTCCCTACCCCCTATTCTTCATCTTTTTATTCTCACTTGTGCTGGATTCCTTTAGTGTTGAATTGATGCACCTGGGTTGAAGGAGTCTCAGTTGGGGAGATGCCTCCATTGGGCTGGCCTGTGACCATGTCTATAGGGGATTTTCTTGATTGTTGAGTGATGTGGGAGGGCCTAGCCCACTGTGGGTGGTGCCCGCCCTGGGCAGGTTGTTGTGTATTGTATAAGAAAGCAGGCTGAGCCTCAGCCAGTAAGCAGCTTTCCTCCATGGCCTGTGCTTCAGCTCCTGCCTCCAGGTTCCTGCCCTGGGTTCCTACAATCCAAAGTAATGAACTGTGACCCAGGAGATGTGAGCCAAATAAACCCTTTCCTCCCCAAGTTGGTTTTGGTCAGAGTGTTTTGCCCCAGCAATTGAAAGGAAACTAGAACATCCCTATTGCTTTGATTCCATGCCCCCAACTCCAGCCACCCTCCTTTATCATTGTCCACAACCTAGTCTTCCTGGCCAGGCTTGCATCCCAGGCAGCTGGCCGAGCTTTCTCCCAGCATACAGCCTCCCATGACTCCCTTTCTGCTCTTTGCTCAGAGCTTTAAATCTCCTCAGCCTGGAGTCTCTTTTGCATAGAAGCTTTTCTGACCCTTCGAGGCTGGCTTGGGCGTACCTTCTGAGCCCTCACAGCGCTCTGGATCTTTTTCCTCAGCCCCTAGGCTTACTCCATTTCTAAAGTTCATAGCCACATGCATCTTTCCACACTGTTCTCTGTCTCAGCCTGAGAACTAAGACAAGGGAGCAGGATAAGGAGAAGAGGAAAGGATGATTGTTCTGCATTTAAGCCTTCCTAGAACCTTGGGGCCAGAGCCTGAGGCTGTTTCTGTTAGTGTGTGAGGGGCAGGTGCTGAGAAGTTGGGGGGCTGGTATTGTCAGAGACAGAGCACAGCTCCATACCTTCAGCAGCCAGAAAAGTTCTTTAATCTTAAATTTTTTCTTTTATTTCTATTTTATGTGTATGAGCATTTTACCTGAATGTGTTTACTGCCATATGCATGCAGTGCCCATGGAGGCCAGAAGAGAGCACTGGATTCCCTGGAAATAGAGTTACAGATAGTTGTCAGCCACCATGTGGGTACTGGAAGCCAAACCTGGGTCCTGGGCAAGAGCAGCCAGTGCTCTTAACCACTGAGCTATGTCTCCAGCCTCACATGTTCTCTTTTAATTTTCAATTTTTATGTTTTTAATATATATTTTGTACAAGATTATCAAATCTAGACCCGTGTCCCTCACCCTAACCCCCCACCCCACCAGAGTTCATGTATTCTACGAAACATGCTTTTCATCTCTTTCTCAGTCTTTCTCGATATTCTCCACATGGAAGTTGACTGTTTTGAGCAGAAGTTCACTGTTTCAGTCAGTTCTTTGATGCAGTCCTTTCTGTTGTTGTTGTTGTTGTTGTTTCCAATATGCATCACTCCCAACTGCTTGGACAAAAGCTCAAGGAGCCGTGCATGAGAAGTACTTACAACTAGGTAATTGGCACTAGCATCCACAGAAGAGGGATACCATTCGTCATTTGTTTTTCTGGGACTGTGTTACTTCAGTCAACATGATGTCTTCTAGCTCCAGCCATTTTCCTGCAAAGCTCATGGTGTCACCTTTTTTACTGCTGCATAGAACTCCATTGTGTAGCTGTACCACATTTTCTCTATCCACTCGTCAGTTGAGGAGCATTTGGGTTGGTTCCAGCTCCTTGCTATTGTGAAGAGAGCTGAAATAAACATGGCTGTGCATGTACTCTGTGGTGGGGTAGAGTCTTGAGGGTACATGCCTGGAGTGGTATGGCGGGTCAGGTGGCAAGTACATTCCAAGTCTTCCAAGGGTTCTCCACACTGCTCCCATAGTGGTTGCACGAGTTTATATTCCCACAAGCAGTGGTAGTGTTTCCCCTTTCCCCAAACCTCCTCAGCACTTGGTATCATTTGTTTTCTTGACCTAGCCAGTCTTATTGGAGTAAGATGATATCTTAAGTGGTTTCATTTGCATTTCCTTAATGATTAGTGATGTTGAACACTTTCTTAAGGTGTTTCTCAGCCATCTCTAATTCCTCACTTGTGAAGTCCTGTTCAGCTCTTTGCTCCATCTATGGAGTGGGTCATGTGTTTTCTTTCTTCTTTGTTTTTTTGAGTAGTTATATATTCTGGAACCAATGCTTTGTCAGATGTATTCGCAGTGAAGGTTTCCTCCCACTCTGGGGATTTCTCTTCATGCCTTGATTATGGTTCCTTAAATTTTTTTTTAATTTATTTATTTCTGTGAGTGTATGAATGTACTGTTCATGCCAGGTCCAATGCACCATGTCGTGCAAAATGCCGCGGAGGTCAGAAGAGGGTCTCGGATTCCCCTGGAACGGGAGTTCTCCTCCAGCCCTGATTGTTTCTTTGAGTACAGAAGCTTTTGAGTTAATGAGGTCCAATTTGTCAATTGTCGACCTTAATTCTTGCACAGCTGCTGTCTGATTTAGACAAGTCTTTTTCCTATGTCTTGTATCTGCTGCCAACTTTTCTTCTATCACCTTCAGAGTTTGGGGTTTCACATCAGGTCCTTAATCATCTGGAGTTGACTTTGTACAGGGTGACAGGTAGGGGTTTAATTTCATTCTTCTACAAGTGGTGATCCAGTTTGCCAACACCACTTGCTGAAGATGCTGTCTTTTCTCCATGTGTCTTCTGGCCCCCTTGTCAAATATGAGATGGCTGAAATTGTATGTGTCAGATTTGGATCTTCGTTTTGTTCCAGTCAACAGGTCTGTTTTTGTGCCAATACCAGGCTGTTAGCCTGCCTGTAGTATAGTTTGAAGTCTCGGTATAGAGAACCCCCTCTGTTGCTCTTTTCACTCAGGTTGTTTTGGCTATTCGGGATCTTTTGTTTTTCCAAATGAATTAAGGGACTTTTTTTCCAAGCCTGTGAAGAAACTCTTGGGGATTTTGATTGGGATGCATTAAATCTATTCAAGAGTTTGGGTAGAATGACATTTTTACTATGTTAATTTCCCAATCCATGAGCATGGGAGGTTTTTCCATCTTCTGATGTCTTCTTCAATTTCTTTCTTTAAGGGTTAAATTTTTTTGTAGAGATCTTTGGTGTCTTTTGTTAGGTTTGTTCCTAGGATTTTATTGTTTTTGAGGCTATTGTGAGTGGGAAGGCTCCTTGAATTCCTTCTCCAGTTGCTTGTTGTTGGTGTAAAGAAGGCCATGATTTTTTAAGTTTAATTTTGTATCCTGCCACTTTGTTGAAGCTGTTAATCGTTTCGAAGAGTTTTTGGTGGAGTTTTTAGCATTCCTAAGTAAACAACATATCATCAGCAAATAGGGATAACTTGACCTCCCTTTTCCAATTAGTACTCCTTTGATTTCCTTCTTGCCTTATTGCTCTAGCAAGTGTTTAAGCACTATATTGAAGAGGAGTGGTGACAGGGGCAGCCTTGCCGAGTCCTACCATTAAGGGAATGTTTCTGTCATTTCCCCTTTAGGATGATATTGGCTTGTGGGTTTCCCGATATAGGCTTTGATTACACTGAGGAATGATCCCTCCAATCCAATTCCCTCTAGGACTTTAAGCATGAAAGGATGCTGGATTTTGTCAAAGGCTTTTTCAGCATCAATTGAGATGATGGTGTGGTTTTGTCTTTCATTCCATTTATGTGCCTGTGATGTTTATTGATTTTTGTTGTGAACCATCCCTGCATCTCTGGATGAATCCACTTGGTCATGATGGATGATCTTTGGATGTGGGTTCTGTAGGTGATTTGCCAGTATCCTGTTTAGAATTTGGCATCTGTGTTCATAGGGAGATGGGTCTACAGTCTCCTTTTTAGTTTGTATCTTTGCCTGGTTTGGTAATAGAGTGATGCTGCTTCTAGAGGTTTGGGATTCCCTCTGATTATATCCTTCTAAACAATTTCGTATCATGGTTGTAGGTCTTTTTAGAATGTTTTATAGAATTCTGCTGTGAAACCATCTGGGCCTGGGCTTTTTTTAGTTGGGAGGTTTCTTATTAACTTTAGTTTCTTCATAATATGGATCTGTTTTATGCTGTGGATCTCTTCTTGGTTGAGCTTTGGTGATTCCCAGGATTTCAGATATTCATCCATTTCTTCTAGGTTTCAAACTTGGTAGAGTATAGGTTTTTGAAGTATTACTGTATGATTTCTGGATCTTTTCCTTGTCTGTTTGTGTATTTGTCCTTTTCATTACAGATTGTATGATTTGGAGTGTTCTTTCTTTTTTTTTGGTTAACTGGGCTAGAGGTCTGTTCTTGTATCTTTTTTTCTTTCAAAGAACCAACTTTGGGTCATTGATTTTTTGTATTGTTTTCTTTGCTTCTATTTCATTGATTTCTGGTCTGAGTTTTGTTATTTCTTCCTGTCTGTTGCATTTAGGGTTCATCTGTTGCCTCTCAAGTGCTTTTAGCTGCAGTGTTAGATCATTCACTTGTGCTCTTTTCTGTTTTTCGATGTAGGCACCCAGGGTCTATAAACTTCCCTCTTAGGACTGCTTTTAAGGTTCCCATAGGTTTTTTTTTGTGTTGTATTGTATTGTCATCGACATCAGTCCAAAATGGCTTATTTCTTTCTTTGATCCCCTGACCCACAATTCAAGAGTGTGTGTAGTCTCATGGCTCTGTAGCAGTAGGGCTTAGCCGGTCTTATGGTTGGCTTATGCACTGGTGGTCTGATAGATGCATGAATTATTCAATTTTTTTGTATTTTGTGGAGGTTTCTTCTGTTCCGCAGTATGTGGTCAATTTTGGAGAATGTTTCCGTGGCGTGCTGAGTAGAAAGTGATTCTCTGGTATTAGGGTGGAATATCCGGTAGGGTCTAGAGGTCCATTTGGTGTATCATATCGTTCAGTTCAGATGGTCTTTCGGTTTATTCTTTGTCCTGTTGACCTGTCCAAAGGGCTCAGTGGGGTATTGAAGTCCCCTACTATGAGTGACTGGGGTTAGTGTGTGATGTGGTCCTGGAGAATTGTCTTTATAAAGTTTGGTGCACCAGAGTTTGGTGCATATATATTCATAATTGTGAAATTTTCTTGGTAAAATTGTTCCTTTGATAAAAATGTAAGGCCTTCTTGTCTCTTCTGATTTCTTTTACTTGATGTGTATTTTGTCTGATATTAAAATAGCAAACACCTCTTTCTTTTGGTCCATTTGCTTGGAATATTTTTTTTTCCATCCTTTCAGTTTAAGGTGGTGCCTGTCTTGAAGGAATATGTGTTTCTTGTAGAGAGCTATCGATGGGTTCTGTTTCCTAATCCAATCTCTCAGTCTGTCTTTTGAATTGGGGAATTAGTCCATTTATTTAAGGTTATTATTGATAGGCTTGTGTTGCTTCCTTTTTGCTTGTTCCATTTGCAGTTTGGTTTAGTTTTCTACTTCTGCAGTTATGCTTTTATTAATTTCTCCTTTCTAGGTGCCTGCGGATGGTTGCTTCCTTTCTTCTGTCCTTTGAATTGCTTCAAGTATCTCGGAAGGGTTGGTTTTCCAGACATGTATTCTTTCATCTTGTTTATGTCATGGAGGTTTTTTCTCTCCCTTCAACTATAACTGACATTTTTGCTGGTATAGTAACCTGAGTTGGCATCTATTTTCCTTTAACATGGAATGCTTTGCTCCAGGTTTCTTCTTGCTTTCATAGTGGGCACTGAGAAGTCAGTTGTAATTCTGATAGGTTTCCCCTTATAGGTCACTCGTTGTTTTTCTCTTGTGGCTTTAAGCATTTTGTCTTTGTTTTGGGTGTCTAGCATTTTAACTATGATGTGGCGTGGAGAATTTCTTTTCTGATCTTGTCTGTTTGGAGTTCTATGTGCTTCTTGTATTTGTATTGGTTTGTCTTTTTTTAGTTTGGGGAAATTTTCCTCTATTATTCTATATATTGCAGATCTGATCAATACCATTCTCTTAGGATTCTTCTTCTTCCTCTATTTCTATGATGCAGAGGTTTGATCTTTTCATAATGTCCCACAGTTCCTGGTTGTTCCACTTTTGATTATTTTAAAATTTTTCACAATCTTTTTTTTCATTTTTTTATTTTTATTGAGCAAAAAAGAATAAGCAGTGAAACTTAACTATTTTGTCGACAAAATTCTTCAATACATCCATCTGTACATCAAACTCTTAGAAAGACAGGGCGTCAGGTAAAACAGATGCATTCAAAGCTTACATTGCAATGTAGATATCAGACAGGAGCAAGTAGAATAGATGCTAATGATAAACAAATCAAGGCACAAAGCATTTTTTTTTTTTTTAGTCTTTTTGAGACAGGGTCTCCCTTTAGTACCAGCTGTCCTAGAACTCACTCTATAAACCAGGCTGGCCTTGAACTCACAAAGATCCACCTGCCTCTGCCTCCCAAGTGCTAGGATTAAAGGCATGCGCCACCACGCCCGGCGGCACAAAGCAATTTTAAATTTAAAACCCAGGACTTAGAAGGCAAGGATTTGATTTATTCCTATAGAAGTGTAGAATGGAAATAAGAATTGGCTTAATACAAGAGTGCTAGCCATGAACTAGGTCAGTGGTTCTCATTGGAATAGTCCAGGAAGTGACCCACTGTTGGTTCTGTATCTCAGGACACTGGCACTGTGTAGATGTAGCCTGAGGCAGAACAAGTGTCCTTCAGTGTGTGGATGGGTCAGTTCCACACACAAGTTGTTCTGTACCTTGTACAATTGTCTAATGTCCTACTGGACATTTATGCAGGACCTACAGCTAGTCTGAGAGAGTATACTTCATGTGTGTCCTCTGAGACAATTTATAATTTGTCCTGCCTTATTATCTTTATTTCAGTTAAGGTAATTCCGCCCTTTTCTTTACCATAGATAGGTAAGGTACGTGGTCTGATATGGCCTACCCTAATACTTCAGTCTGCATTCTGTCACCCTTCTTTCATTTTCCTGTACCTCATTTCAGGAAGTTGGCCCTACTGGACTCTTAAGCCCAAACCTGATCATAAAAAGTTAACATCTGTCTATTCCATGACATCACACAGTCATGTCTAAGCACTTACATATGGAAATTCATTGCTTTATTCCAATGTTCTGACCTATGTTTCCATTATAATTCAAGTAGGACACTAAATTACAGGTAAGGCACTTATATATGTAGATTCTATTACCTGCTAATCACCTCAAGTTGGCAAAGGGGGGGTGTTATTAAAGAAATCTACTCTCTGCAAAGGGCGAACAGGCCTAGTAGGGTCTGTGGTTGCCGTAACTACAGGCGGGGAAGAGTGCCCCTGGCATTTAGCATATGAGAGCCAAGTACGCAAACACCTTGGGGTACGTTGGACAGTTCCTCACAATAAGAAATTCTTTTGCGCCCTATGCGAATTTTGAATGTCTCACTAGACATTCGTATATGACCTACAGCTCGTCTTCAAGAATATATCTCTTCACTTTTCACTGCCTCGACAGTCTGTAAGTTCTCTTGTTAGTATCTTTATTTCAATGAAGCTTATTTCGTTCTTAGAATGTACTCATATTGTTAACATATACAAATAGCTGGTTGTATCATTGGTTTTTACTTAAATGTCCACTCTTCTGTCTGCCTTTTCATGTTCCCATGCTTCTTGGAATCCACAAAAGCTCTGATTATTTTCTTTTTAAACTCATATCTAATCATTTTCAGTGTAAAGCAGCTGGTGACTTCATTAAGTCTCAGTGCGTAAAGCTGTGCCCAAGTTATAAGCCCTTTTTACCTCTTTTGTTAAAATTAATTTTGATTGATCACCTCTAAATTGCACTTTGAAAATTAAATAAAAGCATATGTTACAAAACAGGGAAAATAAAAACCAACAACAGAGGAGTACATTGAGAACCACTGAAGGGACCTGGAACTGAGAGGAGGCCAGGATGGCTTGTATAGAGAAAGGAAAACGACTTGGAATGAACGACTCAGTGTATAAGGAGATAGGCAGAGGAGCCTGCGAGGACTTCTGCTGCTTATGGAGCAGGGATCCATGATACCATTTACTGGGGGAAAGTTGGGTTCCTTTGAAGGAGGAAAAGTCAGTGAATGACAAAAATCATTTGCAGCAAATACTCTAGAAAAGAATCCTACTTAAAAAAAAAAAACTGGTCGGAGACCTTTAAAGTGAAGGAAGAGCAAAGCCTTTTGAGCTGATCTAAAACCTGACTAATATAAAAATCAACCGTAATGCTAATTAATTATTAACATGCCTGCCAGAAGTATAAGAGGAAACAGCGGCAACGGATACATAATGTACCTTCAAACAGGGATAACCCTGCTCCAGACAGCTTGGGGAACCTCATCTAGCACTGCAAGAGAATCCAATAGCAGTTGGGTTTAATCAGTCATGCTTGTATGACTTGGGTATTGCAACTTAGTCCTACTAAAGTCCAGATGGTTTCATGAAAGCCCAACCTGCAAAAATCCTTCTCTATGATCATATTAATTAGAATATGTCAAGAGGCTAAATGGGCAATTAACAACAGTTGGTTGCTCTCTCTGAACTATACTTGATGGTTCTTACCATGGTTTTTCAGAGATAGAACGTAAACCTCACGGAGTCTAGCTTCTAAGTAATCACAAAGGTATACCTGAGATCAGTTTCATCACATGATAATGTATAGTATAGCATACTGTATTTGTGTCCGTCAATAGCATTTTACTTTTTTTTTTAATATGGAACACTTCACGAATTTGCGTGTCATCCTTGCACAGGGGCCATGCTAATCTTCTCTGTATTGTTCCAATTTTAGTATATGTGCTGCTGAAGCGAGCACAGCATTTTACATTTAATTTTGAAACTTGTCAAAATTAATTACAGACAATTTAAAAATCAGACTGACCAGTGATGGCTAAGACAATGCAAACTTTTCAAAACACTGAGAAAGAAGAGCTTTAAAACACCCGTACCACCTGGCTCTGGTGCCGAGTAACTTTGTAAGGATGGGGTGCAACCTGGAATATGAATTTGGGAGCAGCCAAATTTGAAAAATATGGAACACTTCATGAATTTGCGTGTCACCCTTGTGCAGGGGCCATGTTCATCTTCTCTGTATCATTCCAATTTTAATATATGTGCTGCCGAACCTAGCACAAATTTTTCATAATCTTTACTTGAGGTTTTTAGTTGTTGTGTGTTATCTTCCAGGTCTGATATTCTTTGTTCTGCTTCCTCCATTCTGCTTCTGAGGCTTTTTCCATTCCTTTCCTCTTGATTGGATGAGTGTTTGATTTCCTTTTTCATTTCTTCTTCTGATTTCTTTAGTATTTCTATTTCCTTTTGGAACTTCTCAATCCTTCCCTGTAGCTCTTTGCTACGCTGGTTGGTTTCCTTATCTTTTTTTCAACATGGGATCTTTTCAGTTTTTCCACTTCCTTCTTTAGTTCTTCGTTCTCTTTTCTTAATTCTTTGATATGCTCTTTATAATCTTGCACTTCTTTAAGTATATTCACGATTGTGCTTCTGATATCTTTGTCCTGGGCCATCCCCAGGGGGATCCCACTGTAGGAATCTTCCATGGGGTTGGTAGAACTTGGTATGGGATTATCCAGCACCTTTCCCTTATTGTCTCTTCTTCGTGTTCCTGGCATATGGGCTTCTCCTTGCCTGTATTCCAATGTGAGTCCCAAATGCCTCTTCACTGTGTTGAAGGCTTGCTTTGCTTGCCTCCTTCAGATGCTTTCATAATCCCAGTTGGGGGGGGTGGGCATGGGTAGGGGGCGTGGGGTGTGGGGGAGTGCTCTTTAGCCTGTGCCTTGGTACCTGCGCTTCATGTGGTCTTGGGAGATCTCCGATCTCAAGACTCACACAACCCCACCTTTTATACCAGCTGGGAGGATAACTCCCCCCCAACCACAAAAGCCAATTAACCCAAAGACAACTAGATTAACTAGATTCAATCAAACAACCATCCACCTTGCTGAAGCACCCAGCTCCTACCTACATACCTGCGCTTCAGGTGGTCTTGGGAGATCTCCCACAGGTTCTCTTTTATATGTAGATCTTAGGTACAAATATTTACTGGTTTATTTTTACATGCATATATTTTATTTGTGTGTACACATGTGTGTACAGGTGCCTATGGAGGTCAAAAAGGGCCCTCAGACCCCCTGGTGCTGGAGTTACAGCCATCTGTGGGTGCTGAGATATGAACTTGTCTTCTGATAGAGCAGTAAGCGTCCTTAACTGCTGAGACATCTCTAACCCCCATACTTGGTTTTGATTGAGCCTCTCTGTTCTTCCCCATCTCCCTATGCCCATCCCCACCCATGCTTAAGTCCTCCCATGCCCACTATCCTCTTTCCTACCATATGCGTCCTTGCAGAGGACCTGGGTTCTGCTCCCAGCACCCACATGGGGGATGACTACCATCATAACTCCAGTTCCGGAGGATCTGACACCCTCTTCTGGCTGCCTTGGGCATTTCACACATTTGATGTACTTATACACATGTGGCAAAACACTCACACATAAGTAAAAATAAATGAATAAAAATTAAAAATATACATGTAGAAAAATAAATGGCTGATGAGATAGATCAGTGTGTTAAGTTGCTTTCTGAAAGGCTAGATCTCCACAGCCTTGATGGAAGGGGACAGCTGATCCCACAAGTGTCCTCTCGCCTCTCCAGCTGTGCAGGTGCAGGCATTTCCACGTGCATGTAAATAAATAAATCAGTGCAATATGTTTTTTATTTTGTTCAGTTTTGGGGGAAATAAGAAAAGGTGCTACTTTGCACATTAAAATAAAAAGGAAGAATCTGAGAGTGCAGGTGTGGGCCTCTCTAAGACGGTGTCATAGTAACCAAAAACAGCTTGATACACAGAATTGAAGCCTGGGGGTTAAGAGAAAGAGCTACTCAGAGAGAAAATCAGACCCAGCCAAGCATGGAGACAGGCTTGTAACATACATTACATGAAATACCACATGTTGCTTGAGCTTACTGGGAAGCTGGTTCTCTCTCTCTCTCTCTCTCTCTCTCACACACACACACACACACACTCACACTTCAGACCAAGTGTATTATCTCACAATGTCTTATAAAGCCACTTGTCTGTGGATGAGTTGTCCCCCACCCCCTAACTGCATGACAGGAAGGAAAGAGAACAGAAAGACAGCCTAAGTGTAGCACTCCATGTCACTGAGAACAGCTAGAAGGTGAACCGTTTCCAGAGGGGTTTCTGCTTTCTACCCCATGGTGTGAAAATGCCTTCAGTGGAGCTCTGGCTGACAGCCTCAACAGGTATGGCGATTGTTCTGGTTTCTCTTTGATTGCGGTGACAAAACACTCTGACCAAAACCAACTTGGGGAGGAAAGGCCTTATTTGGCTCACATCTCCTGGGTCACAGTTCATCACTTAGGGAGCCCAAGGTAGGAACTCAGGGTAGGAACCTAGAGGCAGGAGCTGAAGCACAGGCCATGAAGGAATGCTGCTTACTGGCTTGCTTCCCCTAGCACATGCCCAGCCTCTTTTGTATACAATACAGGACAAACTACCCTGGGGTGACACCACCCACAGTAGGCTGGGCCCTCCCACATCACTCAACAATCAAGACAATACTCCAGACATGGCCACAGGCCAGGCAAATGAAGGTAATTCATTTGAGTCTCCCTTATCCCAGGTATGTCAAGTTGACACTAAAGCTATCCAGCACAGTGATGTTTTTCTATGTATGTATGTATGTATGTATGTATGTATGTATGTTTCCTATCTATCTGTTATCTATCATTTATGTATCTATCTATTCATCCATCCAGTCATATATATCCATCCTATATCTATCCATCCACTCTATCTCTATCCCTTCTACCATCCTTCATCTATCTATCTATCTATCTATCTATCTATCTATCTATCTATCATCTGTCATCTATCTATCTATCTATCTATCTATCTATCTATCTATCTATCTGTCTGTTTGTCTTCTATCATCTATTTATCTATTGACACTGCCTTCTCTGTTTCCTTCAGTCTCCAAGACACACCTGGGAACAACTCCCTCCTGCATTTCTGAGGCTAGCCTAGGGCTGGACTGGGAAACCTGGGACTTTCTCAAGGAAACTAAGAGGGTTGTGGAGACTCCGCATCATTCCATGTGAACTCCTGAACCTCAAAGCCTCTGAGATTCTGGACTCCAGGCTCCACATTCAGAAACCCCTGTTCTCATCTCTGTGGTCTCTCTGAGATCCAGATAGTCCAGCCTCTGGAATCCCAGCCCTTCACAAACCAGCCATAGTCCTTCCTGTCAGTGTCCCAACCCCAGCCCCATCCACCAGAGCCTCCTAGGAATCAAGGAGCATTCTCCAGACTGACTGACTGATCAAGTTATCTTAGGCTAAATAGCCATTTATTGCTTACTTCTGTGTGTGTGACCTAATATCCTCGTCCCTATTAGGTAAATACTTTTGGGATACAGAAACAGAGTCCTAGCTCCCAGCAAATGAAAGGCTAAGAACATCATCAGACAGTGTCTGAGGCTTATAACAGATGTTTCCGCACTTTGCTGTAACCCACCTACCTGTAGTTGACTTGTGATTTTATTTGTTCTGTTTCTGTAGAAACATCATGAAATGTTTACTCTGTTGGAACATTCACTTATTTTTTAATTTTGGGGGGGGGTTATTTTCATTTTGTGTGTATGTAAGTGTACCATATGTGTGCATGGAGGCCAGAAGAATGTCATCAGATCCCCTGGAACTGTAGTTGCAAATAGTTGTTAGCAGCCATGTGGGTGCAGGCAACTAAACCCAGGTCCTGTGCAAAGAGCAGCAAGTGCTCTTAACCACTGAGCCATCTCTTCAGCCCCTCATTAATTTTTTTACAAATACACTATGGACCCAAACCCTATCCCTAGTCAGGACAGTGATGGGGGAAACATCTGGTTCCTAGCCCCACTGCAAGGGACGCCCCAAAGGGACTCCCTGTCAGCAGAGAAACCCCTTTGCTGGGGGCTGGAACCTAGGGCTTTGTAGGTGCCAGGAGCGCTTTATCATTGAGCTTCATTCTCACCTTTTCCTCTCCTCCCCCTTATTATCCCCTCATTTCTCCTCTCCTCTCTCCCTCTCCTTTCTCTTCTCCTCTCCTTTCTCTTCTCTCTGTTCTTCACTCTTTCTCCCTCCTCTCCCCTGCCATGGTGGTTTGAATGGCACAGGCTCCGGCATTTGGACTGCTGGAGGCACCGTTTGAAGAGGTTTAGGCAGTGTGGCCTCGCTGGAGGAGGCGTCCCTGGGCGAGGGCTTGTCTACTTCACAGCCTCATCCACTTCTGTTTGCTGCTGAAGATACGACCTCTCAGCTTCTCAGCTTCCGGCTCAGGCCGCTTGCAGCTGTGCCTGTCACTGGGATGGACCCTCATCCCTCTGGAACCCTAAGCCAAATAAACAGGTTGCCCTGGACATGGACTCACAGCAGCAGAACACTGACTAACATACCCTTCTCCCCTCTCCTTCCTGCGGAGTCTGGTCCTTTACACGCTCTTTTCCTCCTCCTTTCTTTCCTCTCTCTGCTTTCCTTCTCTCTCCCTCTTTTGATACAGGGTCTTGCTGTGTTATCCAGGCTGGTGTGGAGCTCCGCCCTCAATTTCCTGGAAGCTGGACAGCAGGTCTACCCCACTGCATTCTCCCACTTAGATGTGTGCAGAGTGCTGCATGGGGCGCAGTGTGGACACAGAGAACCTCCATAGCACTAGTTCCTGATATGGATTTCTTCCATCTTCACCATCACCCCAACCTAAAGGTTCAAAGAGGAAAAATCCCACAAAACCCTCCAAACTGCCAACTCTCAACAGCGCACCCTAATTCCTGGCCTGGTTCCCATCCTGCTGCATCCTGACTTTGCTCGGCTCAGCCCAGGGGCAGGTTTGTTTGGACGCTGGTGGAGGAAAAGGTCCTTTCCTTTTACAGGAAGTGATGCGTTGTGAGATTGTTTCCAGGTATGACATTGGCCATTGCCTATTTGAGGTTGTTGTATTGTGCTGACCTGCACCCAGGAGATGCTCTCAGATCTGCCCTCCTACCATTCCAGACCTGGGGACAGAAACCAGGAGTTTCTAGGCAGTGAGAGGCTGGGTGTGGCCCAGTGGTAGAGCCCCTGCCTAGAATCCTCAGTGAGGGGCTGGGGTGTGGCTCAGTGGTAGAGCCCCTGCCTAGAGTCCCCAGTGAGGGGTTGGGGTGTGGCTCAGTGGTAAAGCCCCTGCCTAGAATCCCCAGTGAGGGCTGGGGTGTGGCCCAGTGGTAGAGCCCCGCCTAGAATCCTCAGTGAGGGGCTGGGGTATGACCCAGTGGCAGAGCCCCTACCTAGAATTCTCAGTGAGGGGCTGGGGTGTGGCCCAGTGGTAGAGCCCCTGCCTAGAATTCTCAGTGAGGGGCTGGGGTGTGGCCCAGTGGTAGAGCCCCTGCCTCGAATCCCCAATGAGGGGCTGGAGTGTGGCCCAGTGGTAGAGCCCCTGCCTCGAATCCCCAGTGAGGGGCTGGTGATGTGTTCAGTTAGGGACATGTATATCGTGCACAAAGCACCTGAACACCCAGTCTGGCAGCACACAGCTGTAATACTAGTACTGTTGAGGTAGAGGATTTTAAGTTCAAGTACACAGTGAGTTTGAGGCCAGCGTGGGCTGCATGAGACCCTATCTCAAAAAAAAGACATAGATTCAACTCTTTTTTTAAAAAAAAATTATTTATTTTTGTGTGTGTATCTGCATGTAGGTTTGTGCACCCATGTCGTGCAATGCCGTGGAGGTCAGAAGAGGGTGTTGGATTCCCCTGGAACTGGAGTTAAAGACGGTTCTCAGCCGCCATGTGAGTGCCGGGGATCGAACCCGGGTCCTCTGAAAGAGCAGTTGGCGCTCTTAACCGCTAGGCCATCTCTCCAGCCCCAGATCCAACTCTTTTAAAATTGATATTATATTTCCCTATGATGAGAGTTAAGAACTGGGACATAAATAATTGTGCCATCTTTTTTGTCAGCCAATATGGTTAAAATATAGCCTTATCTATTTTCAGCAGAACCTCCTCATAGATACCTTTCAATCAACTGAATTGAGTGATACAGCCTCAAAAGTAATAATTAAAAAAATTAAAATGTTGGGGCTGGAGAAATGTCTCAATGGTTAAGATCACTGGCTGCTCTTGTAGAGGACCCATGTTTGATTCTGGGCCCCAACATGGTAGCTAACAACAGTCTGTAAATCCAGTTCTAGGGGATCTGATACCCTCTTCTGATCTCTGAGGGCATCAAATGACATGGTGTACCCACCTATATACAGATGATACACTCATTATATAAAATAAAGATAATAAATAAAATATTAAAAATTAAAATGCTATACATTAGTTATATACATTATATAGCTTACATTATCAGGAACATTTGCATTTCACATGTGCACAGATATATACTTTATAAATTTATTCCATGATTTTTCCTTAAGAGCTTTCTATTTGAAAAAAGTCTTGCTTATTTTTATTTTCTGCATATGTATAAGTGTACCCATGTTGTGCAGCACCCAAGGAAGTCAGAAGAGTGCATTGGATTCCTGGAACTGTAGTTTCAGATGGTTGTTAGCTGTCATGTAGGTTCTGGGACTTGAATCCCGGTCATTTGCAAGAGTCGCCAGTGCCCTTAACCACTGAGCAATCTCTCCAGCCCCTTATTTTGTTAATTAAGAATACTTGATCACTTTTATTTTTTTATGTGTTAATGAGTGCTTTGCCTGAATGTATGTGTGTACAGTGCCCACACAGATCCCCTGAAACTGGAACTACGATAGTTGTTACCTGTCATGTGAATGCTGGGAATGGAACACATGTCCTCTGGAAAAACAGTTTCCCATATCCCGAGCTGTCCTGGAACTCGCTATGGAGACCAGGCTGGCCTTGAACTCACAGATATCCACCTGCCTCTGCCTCCTGAGTGCTGGGATTAAAGGAATGTGCCACCATGCCTGGTACAGCAAATGTTCTTAATCACTGAAGTATCTCTGCAGCTGTTTTGAAAACTTGGGACAAGATCTCATATTTCTCAGGGTGGCCTGCAACTTCCCATGCAGTTGAGGATGGTTTTGAATTTTTGACCCTTCTGCCTCTGCCTCCTCTGTCCTTTGTTGATAGGAGTGTGCCGGTATACCAAGGTTATGTGGTGCTGAGATGGAGCCCAGGGCTTTGGTTGGGAATGTCAGCAAGCACCGTAAGATGGTGTGTGTGTGTGTGTGTGTGTGTGTGTGTGTGTGTGTGTGTGTGTATGTGTGTGTTAGCATGTATTAATTGCACACAACAATGGGGTTCATTATGACCATAATTATGTTGATCATTTTCACTCTCCATTGCCCTCTAGTCTCCCTCCTGCTCCCCAGATCCTCTTCCCTTTCCCAAGTGTTCCCCTATTTCTGTCTCTCCTGTGTGTGTGTGTGTGTGTGTGTGTGTGTGTGTGGTGAGCTTAATTAGGGTTACTTTACAGGAGCACTCCAGAAAACATTTCTCTCTGCCTTCCTGGCAGCCAATTAACTGTTTATCAATCATTAGGGATGGGTTGGTGTCATGAAGCCCTCTCCTACCAACCATTAACTGTCTATCAAGCTCAGGGAGGGGCAGGGCTGGTGAGCCCCACCTTGAGACTCCCTCCCCCTAGCAACAATTAACTGTCTATCAATCTGGGCTTTGCGAGCCCCTCCCATAAGCAACTGTTACTGCCTATTTGTTCTCAAAGAGAGACTGAGGGTCTGGTAAGTGAACCCTCCCTCAGAACTCATTAATTGCCCACCAGTACTCAAGAAGGGTGGACGGGGCTGGAGAGATGGCCTAGTGGTTAAGAGCACCAACTGCTCTTGCAGAGGACCCGGGTTCGATCCCCAGCACCCACATGGCGGTTGAGAGCCATCTTTAACTCCAGTTCCAAGGGAATCCGACACCCTCTTCTGACCTCCGAGGCATTGCACGAGACGGGTGCACAGACCTGCATGCAGACAGTACATTCATACACATAAAAATAAATAAAATAAAAAAGGGTGGAGTCTGATGAACTCCACACCTTCCAGCAACCATTATCAGTACTCAGGAAACGGAGGGGTCTCGAGAGCCTCTGTCCCTAGTTACTGTTCACTGCCTGTCAATCCTCAGGGAAGGGTGGCCCTTGGGACCCACCAACTATTAGCTGCTTGATGAAGCTCAGGGGTGGAGTCTCCCCCCCCCCCCGAGCCCCAACTGTTAACTGCCTATTGATCCTCAGGGAGAGGCAGAATCTCTCCTGTCCTTCCACCTGCAGGATGTCTACACCAGATGGGGCAGCACTCTCGGGTCCCGGGGACTAGGATGTGGGGCATCCTTCGGATCACAGTGGGGCATAGATGCTGCTGTTATCCCACTGGATGGATGTGGAGACTGAGGTTCGGAGAGGCAAAGGCTTGTGCAGCAAAGCTCTCTGTGGCAAACACGGGTTTCTCACTCATGCAGCTCTCTCTCAGATCTGGAAGTGATTCATTGCAACACGGCGTCCGGGTCTGGACCACAGAGAGGCAAGAATCTAGGCCTCCTGGGGATTGGGCCAAGGACTCCAAAGAGGGAAGGGGTTACTGAGTGCTGGACAAGTGTGACCTGTCCTCTCCTTGGAGAGCCTGGGGGCTTCCCCTGCTTCTAGCCTTCCTGGGAAGGAGAACTCGGGATCTGAGGGGGTTTCTGGGGTGGAAGGCTGGAAGGGCTGCAAGGCAGGGGTGACTGAAAAGTGAGTTCCTGTGACTTCTAAGGCAGACTCTACTTTCCCTCCTCACTCTCTGTCCCCTCTCTGCCCCTGGAGGAGCTGGGCTTTTATAGAAGTTTCCACTTGCAACCTTATCACACAAGGTCAAGTGCAGATTCTGCCAGTCTTCACTACACTGCTTACTCTCTCCCCCACCCCCTCTTTCTCCTCCCTCCCTTCCTCCCTCCCTCCCTCCCTCCCTCCCTCCCTCCCTCCCTCCTTCCTTCCTTCCTTCCTCTTTTGCTTGCTTATTTGATTATCTATTTTGAAACAGTCTGTAGCCCATCCTAGGCTCCAACTTCCTATATAGTTGAGGATGACCTTGAACTTCTGATCCTCAGCCTGCCTCCTGAGTGCTAGAATTACAGGTATGTACCATCATGCCAGATTTATGCAGTGCTGGGGTTCAAACCCAGGGCCTTGTGTGTGCCAGGGAAGCATTCTACCAACTGCCTCCATCTTTGCCCCTCCTCCTTTTTTTTTGTCTTTTTGAGACAGGGTCTCCCTGTAGCCCCAGCTGGCCTGGAACTCACTATGGAGACCAGGCTGGCCTTGAACTCACAGAGATCCACCTGCCTCTGCCTCCCTAGTGCTGGGAGTAAAGGTGTGCGCCACCACGCCCGCTATCTTCACCCCTTTAAAACATGCTTATTTATTTGTACATATGATGTAGAGCAGGGACGTGCATGCCAACAGTGTGTAGAGGTCAGAGAACAATTTTGCTATTTTGTCTTTTTTTTTTTTTTTCAGAGCTGACGACTGAACCCAGGGCCTTGTGCTTTCTGGGCTTTATCACTCTACCACTCTAAACACCACTGAGCTAAATCCCCAACCTCAAGAGAACAATTTTGTGAAGTTAGTTCTCTCTTGTAGTGTTATATGGTGGGCTGGTTGGTCTTAAATGTCAATTTGACACAACCCAGTAAAACAGTCTTGATGAGGAATTATCTAGATCAGGTTTCCCTTTGGGCATGTCTGTGCCAGATGGATTGTCTTGATTTTTGTTTTGTTCTGTTTTTGGTTTTTGAGATAGGGTCTCTCTGTAGCCCCAGCTGGCTGGTAGAACTCACTGTGTAGACCAGGTTGGCCTCAATCTCACAGTGATTCACCTGCTTCTGTGTCCTAAGTGCTGGATTAAAGGTGTGTACTACTACACCCAACCCTTGTTTTGTTTTTTATATAGGGTCTCAAGTAATCCAGGCTGACCTTAAATTCAATTTGTGGTAGAAGAGGACCTTAATCCTTGATCTTCCTGTCTCCATCCCCCAAGTGCTAGGCTTACAAATTTGTACTACCATCTTGCAACTGGGCTTGTTGTGGTTGTTGTTGTTGTTCTTCTTCTTCTTCATTTTGTTTGTTTTAGTGGAACAAGTATTGTATTGCTGGTTATAAAAATTAGTAAATAAGCCGGGCGTGGTGGCGCACGCCTTTAATCCCAGCACTTGGGAGGCAGAGGCAGGTGGATCTCTGTGAGTTCAAGGCCAGCCTGGTCTACATAGTGAGTTCCAGGCCAGCTGGGACTAAAGGGAGACCCTGTCTCAAAAAGACAAAAATAAAAAAATTAGTAAACATTCTTTGTAAAATTCCAAATAATAGAAATGTATAGATTAGAAAATAAGAATTTCCCTATTTTCTGTGTCAGGCGTGGTGGCGCACACCTTTAATCCTAGTACTTGGGAGGCAGGCGATAAGGCCAGCCTGGTCTACAGAGCAAGGTCTAGGACAGCAGGAGCTACAGGGAGACCCTGTCTCGAAAAGACCAACAACAACAAAAAAGGAATTTCCCCATTATTTTTATTTATTTGTTTGTTTACTTATTTATTTAGGCCTTTTTGAGACAGAAACAGAAAGATTACTAATGTATATCCTTCCAGACATAAAAAAAAACTGTTTTTGTGTGTGTGTGTGTGTTGTGTGTGTGTGTGTGTGCATGCATGCATGCATGCGCGCACGCCTTTGTACACACATGCCAGATGGCAGTCAGAGGACAACTGTTCTGGAGTTGATTCTTTCTATAGGTTCTGGGGATCAAACTCAGGTTGTCAGGCTTATGTAGCAAACCCTTTTTTTTTTTTTTAATATTTTTTTAAATATTTTTTTAATTAATTTTATTTATTTCTGTATGTGTATGAATGTACTGCCTGCATGCAAGTTTGTGCACCCGTGTCGTGCAATGCCGCGGAGTACAGAAGAGGGTCTCGGATCCCCTGGAACTGGAGTTCTCCTGGAATTGGAGTTTCAGAGGGTTCTCGGCCGCCATGTGGGTGCTGGGGATCGAACCCAGGTCCTCTGTAAGAGCAGTTGGCACTCTTAACTGCTAGGCCATCTCTCCAGCCCCGTAGCAAACCCTTTACCCTTTGAGCTGTCTCACCGTTCCTCTTCCAAACATTTTTCTACATATATAGAAATCTATTGAGTGCTTAGTGTGTGCCAGGCACTGTTCTAATGTACTTTGTAAAGTTATATCATATAATCCTCACCAAGACCCTTTTGGAGTTGTTATCATCCACAGCTCGTGTCAGCTGAAACTGAATCTAGGCTCCAGATTCATGGTGTGAATGGTCGTGCTAGTTCGCCCCGCTGGAGTGCAAAGGAGACTTTTTACCATTTCTGCCCCCTTTCTACTTTGCATTTGGATCATATAACGTGCTAGACATGGATACAAGACTGAAAAATCAACAAATAGTGTTCTGGTGCACCAGACTGCCTAGATGACCTCACTGAGTCATCAGAATCCATGTTATTGGGGTCCCTGCTTCAGGGGCTCAGGATATGGTTAAAGGAAATGGGATTATGGGTTAGCTGATAGTACTTGCGCTCCATTTCTCCATTCCTAGCATCTCTTCTGCTCCAGTGTGTTTGTTTCTGAGTCTCTGCAGTCTCATAACAAATGCACTCCAGCTCTGAGTTTTACAGGGAGACTTGGGGTAGGGACCCCTTGATGGGGTAGTTACCAGGGTACCGTAGTTACGAAGGTCTGTCTCTGGTCCCTGGATTCCCCTCCAGTTCTTGGCATGATGCCGTTTTCTGTGGGTTATGAGATCACTGTTAGCTAGTCCTTGCTGTTTTCCAGCATCAGAGTGCCGTACCCCCTCCCCCAGTGAGGATCTTCTTGTTCCGTTTAACTTCCTAATGCCCAGTGTCTTCTGATTAACTTCTTAGAGAGATCATGGCCCTTAGGGCATGTGGCTTGATCGTCTTCCGGAGACACCTTATTCCCAAGGAAGACCGCAGTAAGATTGAGTTTCTGTTGCTGCAGGCATCAGATGGCATTCATCACTGGATTCCTCTCAAAGGTACAGGGACGAAGGGGTTGGCTTGGGGGGATGCCAGGATTGGCTCTGGAATTCACCCTGTCAGGCCCCCTACAAGGCTTGTTTTCCAGCAACTGTGCAGCAGGAGGAGGGTAGGTAGTAGCCCTAATCCTTTCTATATATAAGGTTTCTAGGCGAGTGCAGAGCTAGAAATAGAATTCTGTGACTGACCAGGGCAGACACAGCACCTGGGGGTTTTTGTTGTTGTTGTTGTTGTTTGTTTGTTTTGTTTTGTTTTTTTAAATCACTTTCCAGAGTTCTAGCCCCTGTGGTGAATGACTAGATCGGAGAAATCCACTTGGCTGTGAATCAGGGATGTTGAAATTGAGTCATGACTTGGCTATGTGCCCACTTTTCTGAACTTCCAAGTTTTTTGTCATCAAAGTAGAAGTTGACTCAAAAATCCCAAGTTTTCTCCTCCTCTCTCTCTGATTTCATTTGCTCAAGTTCCTTTGACCTTTGTTCAGTGTTCCTATCACTTGGGTTTTCTCTTTTGAACCCAGAGAGTGTGACTTCTGGAGTGTTCCTAAACACAGTTGTATTTTGACCTCTATTAGAAGCACAGAGAAGATGGAGTCTCTAATTAGAGATTTATCTACATATTCTAGCAGGAACGAACAAGAATAAGAGTCTTTCTCAGACCAAGAGGCTGTGGGGTTGCAAGACCTAGGGTCGCAGCCCAAGCAGCCACCTTTTCCCGAGGTCCTCATTCAGAAGCCAGGGTGTGGTTGCTCAGGCCTTCAGAAGGCCAACAAGAGAAGAGTAGTGGCCTGGAGCCTTAGACCTGCCAAGATGTGTTTGTGAGCTGCAGAGTTTTCAGCCACTGTCACTCTTGATGCTATCTTTCAGAGTACAAAAGACCCCTCAGATGCTCCTAAAAAATAAACCAGGCTATGCAGGGAGAAATGAGGAGATGCCCCACTTGGTAGGCCTTAGGTTGTGCAGCCCCAGGTGACAGCCCACAACCATGCCTCGGGTGAGCGCCTTAGGTCATCTTAAAATATCTTTTTAAAAGATTTGGGTTTTTTGCCTGGATGTATTTTTTTCTGTGTACACATCGGTGCCTGGTGCCCATGGAGGCCAGAGGAGGGCATCAGATCCCCTGGAACTGGAGTTATCACCATGTGGGTGCTGAAAACGGAACCTGGGTCCTTTGCAAGAGCAGCCAGTGTTCTTAACCACTGAGACACATTTTCATCCCTGAAATACCTTTATTAAACCCAACTCTGCTTCAAAGGAAGGAAGGAAGGGAGGGAGGGAGGAAGGGAGAAGGGAAGGAGGGAGAAGGGGAAAAGGAAAAGGAGAGGGAGAAAAGAGACAGGAAGCCTTGATTGAGACCATTGGGATGTTCCCAATGAGCAAGAACAGACTGTGTCTCTGGTATTTAAGGGGATTAAGGAGCCCAGCGTGAATAGTCCCAGACAGGTAAGAATAGAGTGCAGGTGGACACAGATCTAAAGCTGGGGAAAAACAAGGAAATGGTGACAAAATTAATTTTTGCACATTTAAATTGCTCTGGGGATAAATAAGGTGAAAAAGAAAAGTGTCACAAATACTATGAATAGGAATGTTCACACTTTCCTGATCACCCAAGTCACAGTGCGGTGCCTTTCACTAAAGATGTCAAAGGAACTCACCTAATCATTTCCTGCTTTGGGTGGAATTACGCTGCCATCATTAATACTCAGAAGGCTGAATAGATGTTCCTGGCAGGGGGTGTACCTAGAGATTCCTACAGAGTTGGGAGGAAAGGGGCATCTTGAGTCAGTATGTCCTGTCATCACCAGCATCCCTATTACTTTACCTTTTCAGTGCATTACCTGTGTGCCTTAGTCTACATTATAAAAAGGAGCTATGGAGAGAAAATTTACCAGAAGCTGGGAGCTAGAAAGGGTTCTCTGAGTGCTAAGTTCCTCTTATTTTCTGTTCAGCAACTGACTTAGGGCACTGCTATGCAGACCCCTGCGAAGTATGACTGCTAGTATGTAGCTCCACCTCCAGGCCAAGCAGGGAACAACTAAGAGTTTCTGCTCCCTATGAGCTCCTGAACCAGGATGGCCCCCCCAGCAACGTGCCAGAGCCATGAGTAGATGCAGGTTACCAGAACCCTCCCCACTGCTTTGGGGCCTTCTGGGACACCAAGAATTTGTGGGAAAGGCCTAGGGGTAAAGCTGAGGGCCGCTACAGTCTGCAGAGCTTCAAGTCCTGCTACAACAGTTTCTTGGCGGCTGTCTGCTTGGATTTGAGTCTTGCCAACCCATTTTCTTAGAACTGGCTCTCAGCTCGTCCTTAGTCTTAAGTTCCCACCAGGACTTTCCCTGTGAAACTGAAATCTGGCCTTGCTCAGTAAGGAAGATGAAAACAATGTGAAAAAGCCTTGATGGCTACTTGGAAACAGCTGCTGGTACAGCACCTCAGGGTTCTGAGCCTATCTGTTAACTGTAGAGTGTTAAGTCCTCACTGGACTGTGGGCAGAGTGCCGCCTGTTCAGCCAGCTCCTGCTTTGCCAAGAAGCTCTGACTTCCTTGGAAAAATGACTTTAAGATTTCCAAGGGAAAAGTGTTTCCTGAGAACAATGGATGAGGAAAACTCAAAAGAATAGAGGAGCAGAAATGTGATGGAAGCCATCCTCCATCCAAAGTCAGTATTCTGGGGTGGAGATGTAGTGGAACATGCTTGCCTACCATGCACAAGACCCAAACTTCAATCCCCAGCACAAGCAAAAAATAAAAGCGATAATTCTAAACCTGACTTGCAAAATACACAATTGGTTTCACTCTCGACAGAGAAGATGGAGTAGGAAGAGGGGCTTGCTCAGATGCCAAGAAATAGACCTCGCCTGTCTTGTGCCCCTTCCTAGGCATGTTGCGATGCTGCCCATCTTCAGACTTCCTTTAGCCCAGGAACTCCTAGAAAAATCACCAAAGACCCAGTCTCTAAATCATCTGGCCTGGAAAAATCCAGCTTTGGGTACTATTGAAGATTTCCTCTTTTTTTCTTCTCACTAGGTCATGTGGACCCAGGAGAGAATGACTTAGAAACAGCCCTGAGGGAGACTCGGGAGGAAGCAGGCCTAGAAGGCAGCCAGCTGACCATCATTGAGGGCTTCAAAAAGGAGCTCAATTATGTGGCCAGAAAGAAGCCTAAAACAGTCATTTACTGGCTGGCAGAGGTGAAAGACTATAACGTAGAGATCCGCCTCTCCCAAGAGCACCAAGCCTACCGCTGGCTAGGGCTCGACGAGGCCTGCCAGTTGGCCCAGTTTGAGGAGATGAAGGCAGCACTCCAAGAAGGACACCGTTTCTTTGCTCCACACCAGTCTGAGCTAACCAGATAGTCACTTGCTTCCGGAGCATTATCAAGGGCCTTCTGAGGTGAGCCTACCATGGCTTGTTAGTGCCAAGAACAGATAAGGTTAGAGAAATGAGCTCAGGACCCCAGGTGGCAGCAGGGAAGCCTGGATTCAGTCCCTGGCATAGAAAGAAATTTAAAGAGCTAAGTGAAAAGGCCAAGGAGGAGTAAAAATTTAAATCCCAGGCCCAGTTTAAGTGTATCTTTGTACTTTATAAATAAACCTCAAGTGGCTTATCTGCCCTTTTAACCCGTGTGTTTATTTCTTGGACTCTTGCCATTGGTGGAGAAGAAGAAAACTAAAGTGAATCAGAGCTCTGAACTTAACCAGGGGGAATCCTGCATCCAAATACTATGTCCCAAAAAGCTAAGGGCTAGGAAATGAGACTGCACGAGACCTGCACATTTAGGGCAATCCTTCTGCTTCTGAAACTCCAAACCCCATCCCACCACATGCCCAAGATGCCCATGGTTAGGGTTTCTGAGTGGGGGACTGAAGCACACATTTTGTTTGACAGACCTTGCTCTCCAGCACGTAGGTACGTGCTATAGGCGCTTGGTAAATATTTTTCTTAAATGTATAGCTAATGAATTTTCTGGGCTCCCTGGGGAGCCCAGAAGGGGTGGGGACAGGCAACCCAGGACCATCAGGTTAGCACTCTAACCTCTGATCACATGCCTGTCTCCCAGAGTAACGAGCCTTGTCAGCATGACTGACACAGCAAATGAGGCAAGCCCAACTTCACAAGGCTCTCTGAGCCACCCAAACAGCCACGTCACCACACCTTGCTTTCTTGTCCAGAACTGCCCTCCCTGACTCCAGCAGACTCACATCGCTTCCATTTCTTCCTACCTCTGCCTATTTCCTTTCTCCACGACTCCAGTGAAAGACCCAGAGGTGCAAGAGTTGGGTCTCAGCCTTCTTTTCCTTTGCTACTAGGGCTCATGGAATGCGGAGGCAGGTGTTAGATCTTAGGGCCCTTCCAGGAGCTGTTAGCAGCAGGGTTCATGTGGATTTTATTAGAGGGCTGTTGCCCAATGAGGTGCAGAAGATTGGAGGGGAAGGGGCATTGGCTAAGGTCAGTGTGGATTACTGGAGTCCAGAACAGCCACCCCAAGGGAAGGAGCGCAAAGTCGCCTGTTCGGTCTTAAGCAGGCTTCCAGATGTTTCCAGTCACTGGTTCTCCGTGCAGACAGGGCAGAAGTACTAGTGAACAGGATCTTGGAGCACAGCCGAGGACCTGAATGGCTTTGTTCTCGCCCCTCTGAGTAGCACTCTCCAAAGGAGGCTGCTGCAGGAAGTTTTGGAGCTTAATGTTCTCTTCTAGGCCAACAGGGACCACATCCCACTGATTTAATAAATGCCTGCTGGGCAGCAGTGCCAAGCCACAGACAGGCTGCCTCCTAACAAGGGCTGGCCAGCCCTGTGCTCTCAGAACAGGGGACTGGAATGTGAAAACCCTGAAACATACATCAGGAAGGGACTTGGAAAATGACCTGATTTTGCTGTTCATTTTTATTGCTGGGGAAATTGAGACTTTAAAAAGGGTGGATGATGCCTGGCATGGTATCGAATACCCATAATCTAACAAGCACATGGGAGACTGAGGCAGGAGGATTGCTGTTAGTTCAACAACATGGGCTCCCAACAAAAGAAGCAGACAGGGAGTAGGGAAGAAGGGAAGAGGAGAAGGAGGAGGGGGAGAAGGAAGAAGAGGAGGAGGAGGAGGGGGAGGAAGAAGACAAAGAGGAGGAGGAGGAAGGAGGGGGAGGAAGAAGAGGAGTAGGGAGGAAGAGGAGGAGGAGGAAAAGGAAGAAGAGGAAGAAGAAGAGAAGGAGTAGGGAGGAGGAGGAAGAAGAGGAGTAGGAGGAAGAGAAGGGGGGAGGGGAAGGTTATGGTACTTGGTCCTAGCAGTTCTCTAATATGGGAAGCACAAAGAAGATTGCTAGAGAGTGTCTTACATAAAGGTGAGTGAGATGGCTCAGCCAATAAAAGTGCTTTCTATGAAAAGCCAACACCTGGGCTGGAGAGATGGCCTAGCAGTTAAGAGTACTGACTGCTCTTACAGAGGACCTGGGTTCGATCCCCAGCACCCACATGGTGGCTAAGAACCATCTTTGACACCAGTTCTGGGGGAATTCAAGACCCTCTTCTGACCTCCGTGGCATTGCCTGACACGGGTGCACAAACCTGCATGCAGACAGTCCATTCATACACATACAAAAAGTAAATAAAAAAATTTTAAAAAGTCAACACCTGAGTTTGATCCCTGGATCCAGGGTGGAAAGAGAAAACAGCTCCTGAAAGTTGTCCTCTGACCTCTACACTCAGGCTGTGGAATGCATATGCCTGAACACACACATATACATTATCATCATCATCATCATCATTCATTCATCATATACATATAAACAATAACTAAAAAATGATGAAGGAGAAGGAGGAGGAGGAGAAGAAAAAGAAGATTTTAATAGCTTCAGAGTCATTTCTTGGTTTCATTCATGGTATTCCATTAAAACATATATACAGGGGCTAGAGAGATGGCTCAGCAGTTAAGAGCACTGGCTGCTCTTCTAGAGGACTCGGGTTTGGTTCCTAGCACCAACATGGTGGCTAACAACCTTCAGTAACTCCGGTACCAGGGAATTTTATGCTCCTGTCTGCCACCTCAGGGATTGCATGACTCAGGTGTGCTTACATGAGCACAGGCAACACATTCATACAACAAAAATAAATCAGAAAAATAATAGAAACACAGGCATAAGGCAGGCGGTGATATGTGTCTATAATCTCAACACTCAGGAGGAGGAGCATCACTGCAAGTTTAAGGCCAGCCTGGTCTACATAGGTCAGGCTAATCATTGACTACATGGTAAGACTGCTGTCTCACAAAAACTAAAAACAGGGCTGGAGAGATAGCCTAGCGGATAAGAGCACCAACGCTCTTGCAGAGGACCCGGGTTCGATCCCCAGCACCCACATGGCAGCTAAGAACCGTCTGTAACTCCAATTCCAGGAGAACTCCAGTTCCAGGGGAATCCGAGACCCTCTTCTGACCTCCGCGGCATTGCACGACACGGGTGCACAGACTTGCATGCAGACAATACATTCATACACATGCAAAAAAAAAACTAAAAACAATACAGGCTGGAGAGATGGCTCAGTAGTTAAGATCACTGGCACTTGCAGAGGACCCAAGTTCAGTTCCTAGCATCATGTGGCAGCCAACAACTGTCCCTCCCTAACTCCAGTTCCAGGGAATCTGATACTTCTACTGACCTCCTCAGGCATTGCACAACACAGGTGCAGTTCA
Organism: Rhizomys pruinosus; assembly: GCA_009823505.1. Taxonomy (NCBI): domain Eukaryota; kingdom Metazoa; phylum Chordata; class Mammalia; order Rodentia; family Spalacidae; genus Rhizomys; species Rhizomys pruinosus. Next base: position 333,627 of record VZQC01012024.1, on the reverse strand, counting down.
TACAAGTGAGCAAATCACTCACACACAAAAAACTTTTTTAAAAAACCAGTGGCTGGAGAGGTGGCTCCGCAGTTAAGAGCACTGGTGCTCTTGCAGAGGACTCAGGTTCGATTCCCAGCCCCCACGTGGAGGCTAACAACTGTCCTAGGGGAACTGGATGCCCTCTGCTGACCTGCACGGGCATTGCATGACAGGAGTGCACTTACATCCATGATGGCAATACACTCGCTATGTAGACCAGGCTGGCCTTGAACTCACAGAGATCCGCCTGCCTCTGCCTCCCAAGTGCTAGGATTAAAGGCATGCGCCACCACCCCCAACTAAAAATAATTTTTTTTGGTCTTTTTTTTTTAATTTTTATTTTTATTAATTTTATTTATTTATGTATGTGTATGAATGTACTGTCTGCATGCAAGTCTGTGCACCCGTGTCGTGCAACGCCGCAGAGGTCAGAAGAGGGTCTCGGATTCCCCTGGAACTGGAGTTCTCCTGGAATTGGAGCTTCAGACGGTTTTCAGCCGCCATGTGGGTGCTGGGGATCGAACCCAGGTCCTCTGTAAGAGTTGTCGGCGCTCTTAACCGCTAGGCCATCTCTCCAGCACTGTGGAAAGGCTGCCTGCAAGCTTCAGTCTGGCTCAGGATTCCACTGTCAGATGACAGTGCCTATGCTGCTCTGCTAATTCTACCCAGCCTCACCCATGGCTGCACAAAAGGGGCAAAATATGTAAGAAGGATTTTAAATTCTGAGCAACTTACGGCCAGAAGACTCTGGTTTATCTCTGCACCCTCCATCTTTGTCTGTCTGTCCGAGTCTCTGGCATCTGCTGCTCTTTCACTGCCAGCCAAATCAATGAAAGAGATCCTAGAGAAAAGACAACAGGAAGGACTTGTTTGGGGCTTTGGTCTATTTTCTAACAACTGGTGCTCTGGGGGTTTTAGTTAGGCTAGATCCATCAAGATATTAAGAAGAGTGTGTAAGATCAAGAAGTAAATTAGCTCTTGAGCTATGAGTGTTCTCCCACAAGATTGGTATTCCTTGTTGTTTCATGCTGTCGGGTACTTTGTATGATATTGTGTCTGGGCTGCCTTCCCTGGCAGGAAGAGCTGCNCCTGAGGTCCGGCCCAGCAGCTATAAAGGGTGTGCCTCGGTCACCACCTTGCTAGCTGCCATACACCAACAGGGGTGCCAGCCCTGACAAGTCCTAAAGTGACCTTAAGCCTGGTGTGACTCTCTTTTATCTGGGGTTTGCACCTGCACAGATTTCTAACAAATCCTAGCAGAGTAGGCAGATCTTTGTGAGTTCAAGGCCAGCCTGGTCTATACAGGGAGTTCTAGGCCAACTGGGGCTACAGGGAGACCCTGTCTCAAAAAGACCAAAAGAAAAAAAAAAAAAAAGAAAGGAAAAAGCAATTTGCCAACAAATCCTGGCGAGGACGTGATGGGAGTGTGCGCAGGCACAGCCACCAAGGAGAGCTGTGAAGAGGACATACGGCGTGACCTGGCTATGCCGCCCTTGGACCCACACGTAAGGATTCTTTCTGCTACAGACACTTGCACATCATTTTTCTCATTGTTGCTGTGTTCACAGCTGTCAGGAAATGGACCCAGCTGGGGTCCTTAACTCTTTCCCTCCCTTTTCTAGGGCTGAAATGCCACATGTAAGTGACCTTGGAGCCGAGCATGGTGGCTCATATTGATAATCCCAGCACTCGAGAGCCAGAGGGAAGGAGGTGTGTCCATTTAAAACTAGCCTGGGCTACGTAGACTGAGGGTAGCCTGGGGCTTTGACAGACTCCCAGTCTCTAGGACAGAACAGAACCCAAACCACACAGGGACCCTGCTCTCCCACAGACCACATGCAAGCAAACACATTTAACCACCGCTTCCTGTCTTTCTTCATTATCTGCCTCAACTTCCGTTTTCACTTCCTCTGTTCCTCTTCTCCAAAATAAACAACTCCCACTGGGCTTCAGGGCTGCAGAAACTCTGGACTCAGAAATCCCCTGCTTGAGCCACTGGCTTGCCTATGCATCTCTGCTGGGAGTGGTTTTTCCTTCTTTGGGGCTCTGGGGAGCGTATCTGCCCCCGAGCCTGGTGTTCTGAGCTTGATCTCCCACATGGTGGAAGAAGAGAACGGACTCCTGAGAGTCATGGACTCCTGAGAGTCATCCTCTGACCTCAACAGGTGCTCCATGGTAGACACACACACACACACACACACAAACATACATACTAAATGTAATGCATATTTAAGTTTGTTCTTTGACAGTTTCAGACATGTACATAGTATGTTCTGGTTTCTATCCCTTCTCCACTCCGTCTGAATCCCCCAACCTCTTTACCTCTCCTTGTCTTGTCCCTACAAGTCCTTTTTCCACATTTTTCTTCTGTTTTGTGACCCACTGAGTTTAACCAGGGTGGTCTGTGTAACCATATTTTTGGAACTAACCATTGGAGCCTGGTGGGCTCATCTGTGGGCACCTGTGCTAGCTAGTTTTGTTAACTAACACTAACTCGAGTTACCTGGGAAGAAGGAACCTCAATTGAGGACTTTTCTCCATGTGGCTGGCCTGTACATTAGTTGAGCAGGGAGGGGTGTGACCTTCTGAGTCCCCCCCCATTCACGAGTGCCTGTTGACCGGCCCAGCCCTGTGCAGCTGACCACGATGGCTGTGCCATGCACAGAAGATGGAGTTTCAAAGCCCCCCTGTCTCCCAGCTCTTCTATCCTTTCCTGAGCCTTCAGTGGGTAGGTGGTGGGAGTGTATATTGATGCAGGTGCTTGGGGAGACTTGGAGAGTTTGTTCTGTGTGTGGTTGTGATGGCCAAGCACACGGTCTTGACTGTGATGGTTACTATGGAAAGGTCATCTTCAAGTGCATGCAGGAAGCAGGGAACAACATGGAAGGGAGGCATGCAGTGACATGCTCCTTCCACTAAGGCCACACTTCCCGAATGTTCCACGACCCTCCTCAAAACAGCATGGTGCTGTTTTGAACACTGAAGACCAAGTGTTCAAATACCTGGAGCCCATGGGGACAGTCAGACTGCCACGGTTACCATGACAGGATCTAGACTTGTTCAGGAGACAATCCTGTGGGCATGCCTATAGGTGGGGTTACTTGAGAGGAAGACACTGGTTATGGGTGCTACCAGCCCCAGGGTCTGGGGTTCTGGACTGTAAAAAAGGAGAGAGGGATCTGAGTACTAGCATCCATCTCTCTCTGCTTCCTGACTCCCTCACACTCTGTCACCGTGACTTCCCACCTGATGGACAGAACCCTTGAACTGAGTGCCAGAAAAAAACTCTTAAGTTTCTTGTTGGGTATTTTGTCACGGCAATGAGAAAAGTAAGCAATGCAGTTTCCCACCACAGAGTTGCCTCTGTGACCAGAGCTCATGGGATCATGCTCTTTGGACTTTGTGTGAAGTAAACCTCTTGGCTTTTTTGTAAGCCTCACAAATTTTAATTTTTAATGTTTATTTTTGTGTGTGTAAATGTGTGTGAATGCATTCACCATGCACATGCATGTGGAGGTCAGAGGTCAACACTGTGTGTCTCCTCTCTCAGTTTCTACCTTATTTTATTTTATTTTATTTTATTTTTGAGACAGGGCCTCCCTTTAGTCCCAGCTGGCCTGGAACTCACTATGTAGACCAAGCTGCCCTTGAACTCACAAAGATCCACCTGCCTCTGTCTCCTCGGTGCTGGGATTAAAGGCATGGGACACCACACCTAGCTTTTCTTTTTAAGATTTTTAAATTTTGTTTTTATGTGTGTGTCTGTGTGTAGGTATGTGCACATGGCCATCAGTTACAGGCAGTTGGGAGCCCCCCTCCCCAATGTGATTGCCGGGAATTGAACTCGATCCTCTGGAAGAGCAGTATGTGCTCTTAACCGCTAAGCCACTCTCCAACCCTCTACCTTCTTTTCTAGTTTAAAAATATTTTTATTCTGGGCTGGAGAGATGGCCTAGCGGTTAGGAGCGCTGACGCTCTTGCAGAGGACCTGGGTTCGATCCCCAGCACCCACATGGCAGCTGAGAACCGTCTGTAACTCCAATTCCAGGAGAACTCCAGTTCCAGGGGAATCTGAGACCCTCTTCTGACCTCTGCGGCATTGCACGACACGGGTGCACAGACCTGCATGCAGACAATACATTCATACACATACAAAAAAATAATAATAATAAAAAAAATTAAAAAAAAAAGAACAAAAAAAATATTTTTATTCTGTGTATGAGTGTACTGCCTGCATGCATGTAACTGAACTCAGGTCCTGCAATGCCTGCAGAAGTCAGAAGAGGGCATCATATCCCCTGGAACTGGAGTTATAGATGGTTGTTAGCCACCATGTGGGTGTTGGGAACTGAACCCAGGTCCTCTGCAAGAGTAGCCAGTGCTCTTAACTGCTGAGCCATGTCTCCAGCCCCAACAATCTCAGATTTTGAAATTCTTTAGATTAGCAGTACCGAGCTATCATGGGGCCTCCATGCGCATGCATCGCCTCGTTCTGCTCCCCTGCGACCTTCTTTACCCCATTTCTTCTCTCTGTTAGTATACCCATCTGTTCACCTATCACATGCACCCACTACCCTGTTTCCCACCTCTCTTAACATCTTTTCCTCCCCTCTTGTGGTCCTCTGTGTATGGAATTTTATAAAAAAATAAGCCAAATTGATAAAGGTAGAAAGTGGACCAGGGCAGACACGGCTCAGTGGGTAAAAGTGACTGATGATCTGTGTTCGGTCCCCCAGGCCCCACATGGTGGAAGGCAACACTGACTCCTGAAAGTTGTGCTTGATTCGCATGCCCATACCTACACACACCTTCCTCACCCACAAAGTAATTGAAAAATTAAAGAGCAGGGGTGCCTTGGGCAGGGCTGGAGGGCAGCATCCACTAGGGATTGTGAGGAGGGGGTTCTAATGGACGGTGTATGGTTCAGTATTAGCAATGTTCTCCTTCCTGTTCCATCTGTCACAGGCAGGGATTCTGAGGGCTTCCAACAGCTTTTCTTTTTTTTTTTGAATGTGTATGAATGTATTGTCTGCATGCAGGTCTGTGCACCCGTGTCGTGCAATGCCGCGGAGGTCAGAAGAGGGTTTCCGATTCCCCTGGAACTGAAGTTCTCCTGGAATTGGAGTTACAGACGGTTCTTAGCCGCCATGTGGGTGCTGGGGATCGAACCCGGGTCCTCTGCAAGAGCGTCGGTGCTCTTAACCGCTAGGCTATCTCTCCAGCCCCCCCCCCANTTTTTTTTTTTTTTGTTTGTTTTTTTTGAGACAAAAACTCCCATGGTCCCAGCTATCCTGGAACTCACTCTGTAGACCAGGCTGGCCTTGAACTCACAAGGTCCTCTGCCTCCCAAGTGCTGGAATTGAAGGTGTGTGCCACCACCCCTGCCTTTCTTAGCATTTTTGATGAAGTCCTACTTTCCCTTTTCCTTTGTTGCCTGCGCTTTTGGTGTCATATCTAAGGAATCATTGCCAAGTCTGAGCTCAGTAATGTGTGTGTGCATGCATACGTGTGCAGTGAACTTTACTGAGAAATAGCTGCTCATTGATGTTAAATTGTTGTATTATTGAAGTTAATACTGTTTTGTTTTTTTGAAACCTTACTGGGTTGTTGGTTTCTTTGTTTGTTTTTGACATGAGCCTGGGAGCCTTAGGTGGCTATTCTGCCTTCTGGCCTTGCAAGTTGTGGGCTTGTATTTTTTGTTTCTGACTCCAGATCTTTAGTCAGTCCTTCTCTCCCCCGATTCTCCCTTCTCCCTTCCCTCCTCTCTCTCTCTCTCTCTCTCTCTCTCTCTCTCTCTCCCTGAAGACTTCAGATTCCACACATCAATCAAGAGGATTTTGCCTGTGTCGATACAAAAACGCAACTCTCACTCAGGTAAGGGAGTAACAGGGCCTGAGACCACAAATTCAAGTGACCCCAAATTCTATGTTCCAACGTGGCAGTGTGGAAGCATTTTCATGAAGGTTTTTTTTTTTTTTTTTGGTCTTTTTGAGACAGGGTCTCCCTTTTAGTCTCAGGTGGCCTGAAGCGTGCTAGGTAAACCAGGCTGGCCTTGGACTCACAGAGATACTCTGCCTCCCGAGTGTTGAGATTAAAGGTGTGTGCCACCGCACCCAGCCTCGTGAAGTTTTTATAATAATAGAGAATGAAGAAATTCTTCATAAATCAAGACAGTTTTCAAATACAGTGGTGGAACATTAAGTGGGGAGGTGCAGCGGGAGAGGTCCTGGCCGAAGACCCAGATGCTATCTGATGTGCTCAGCCAGGGCTCTGCTCATACATTTCAAAAGATTCTTGTCTGTTAGTCACAGGGCATTAAGTCAGACAAGAAGTGGGCAAGGAATGGGTGTTTGGAGGGCTAGGGCAGTCAACATAAATTGTAATAAGGCTCTGGACCAGCAACATCCAAACTCCAAATCAGTTGATCAGCCTTCCAGCAGGTTCAGTCAAGAAACAGGGTTTTTTTCCTGGGAACATGTTCACACCTACATGTATATAAGTCCACATGCATGCAATGCCTGTGGAGGTCAGAAGAGGGTGTCAGATCCTCTGGAACTGGAGTTACAGTCGTTAGCCACCATGTGGGTGCTAGGAATCAAACTTGGTTTCCTCTGCAAGAGCAGTCAGTGCTCTTAACTGCTGAGCCAGCTCTCCAGCCTCAAGAATACGTTCTTTAGAAAAGGAGCTGAGGAAGCCGAGCAGCAACAGCTGGGTCCCAGCAAGGCGTGAAGCTAATGTCCTGCTATCCTAGGAAAGGGCCATAAAGCCCATTTTACCCAGAATTCAGCTCATTAGAAGTAGATGCATAATGGAGGTGGAGAGATAAGACTAGAGCTCTGTTCCTAGCACCCACATCAGGTATCTTGTAACCTATAATTCAGGCTCCAAGGAATCCAAAGCCCTCTTTAGGACTCTGTGGGCAATTGCATTCATGTGTACACACACATATACATACACATAATTAAAAAAGAAAAATAAATCTTTAGCTGGGCGTGGTGGCTCATGTTTTTAATCCCAGGACTTGAGAGGCAGAAGCAGGTAGATTTTTATGAGATCGAGCCCAGGCTGATCTACACAGCAAGTTCCAGGCTAACTGGAGCTAAAGGGAGATCCTGTCTCAACATCCCTGAAATCTTTAATAAAAGAATGGACATATAAGAGTCAATGAGATGGCTCAGTGGGTAAAGGCATCTACCACCAGGTCTGACAATGTGAGTTCGACCCCTGTGACCCTCAGACCTCCAAGCAGAAGCCACGACACATGTACAGTTCTATTCATGGACACACATACACACAAACTGAATAAAAATGAATTTTTTTGTGTGTGTTTTTGAGACAGGATCTCCCTGTAGCCCCAGCTGGCCTGGAACTCCCACAGACCAGCCTGGCCTTGAACTCAGAGATCCACCTGCCCCTGCCTCCCAAATGCTGGGATTAAAGGCGTGCACTACCACACCAGGCAAAAATGCAATCTTTTAAAAAAGAGGTAGGGAGGGCTGGAGAGATGGCCTGGCGGTTAAGAGTGCCCACCGCTCTTGCAGAGGACCCGGGTTCGATCCCCAGCACCCACATGGCGGCCGAGAACCGTCTGAAACTCCAATTCCAGGAGAACTCCAGTTCCAGGGGAATCCGACACCCTCTTCTGACCTCCGAGGCATTGCATGACACGGGTGCACAGACTTGCATGCAGACAGTACATTCATACACATACAGAAATAATAAAATTAATTAAAAATTTTTTTAAAAAGAGGTAGGGGGTTGCAGAGATGGCTCAGCAGTTAAGAGTACTGTTTTTGCAGAGGACCCAGGAGGGAATCCCAGCACCCACATGGCAAGTAACAACTGTTTATAATTCCCGTTCCAAAAGATCTGAGCTCCTCTTCTGGCCTCCAGGGGCACTTCATGACCTGGGTATACTTACACACATACAGGCATAACACTCGTACACATAAAATTAATAGTTAAAAAATTAAGAAGTAGATGTAAAAGTTGTAAAAATCTCCATAAGAATTTAAGTACCCCTAAAATCGAAAAATTTATTATGGCAAAGGGTGACCCTTCTCCGTGTGCCTCCTGGGGTGGGGGTCTTGGGGTGTTTTATTCTGATCTAGCTAGCTAACACATACTCTCTCATGCATCTCTTACTGGGGCCCAAGTTGGTCCATTCAGAGTTGACCCTGCTGCTGTTCTCTTCATATCTTTTTCTTTTTTTTTTTGTTAATTTTATTTATTTATGTACGTGTATGAATGTACTGTCTGCATACAGATCTGTGCACCCGTGTCGTGCAATGCCGCGGAGGTAGGAAGAGGGCGTCGGATTCCCCTGGAACTGGAGTTATGGACAGTTGTTAGCTGCCATGCAGGTGCTGGGAACTGAACCCAGGTCCTCTAAAGAGCAGCCAGTGCTCTCAACCCCTGAGCCCTCTTTAGCCTCTCTGTGGATTTTGGTCAACAGTCTAACCACCACCATTATTGTTACACTGTTTTAGAGCCTTGAACAGAAAATAACTTTTCTGCCTCAAGATGAAGGTGACTTCTCCAATGCTCTAGGCATTGTTCTGTCTCCAGTTGCCTTGTTTCTGTGTCTACCTACACGTGAATGGACGTCCCCAAGATAAAGACCAGTAAAGACCCAATTTTGTGTCCCCCCCGAACCCTATTCTTTGCAGAGGTCAAGGAAGAAGCAGTGCAGGGCGAGAAACTGGGGCAGGATAAGCTTTCCACTGACGTCATCGAGCCATCTACAAAGGTCATGAATCACCGGAAGGGATCACACAAGGGTGCTGGGATAAACCTTTGAACAGAGTAGACTCATTTCTCAAACATTTACTGACATTTCTTCTGTCTGTGAAGACAGCTCCTAGTCAGAGGGATGGGATGTGGGGGATGCAGGAAGGGTAACACATCTCTGTCTGATCATTCTTCTCTCTTTCGGGAGAGCAGAGGGAGTAGATAGTAGAGAATCTGAGTGGTAAAAATAAAAACCAAGCCGGGAGTGGTGGCCCACGTATTTAATCCTAGCACTCAGGAGGCAGAGGCAGGTGGATCTCTGTGAGTTAAGGCCAGCCTGGTCTACAGAGTTCCAGGACAGCTAGGGCTACAGGGAGATCCTGTTGTGAAAACACTAACCCCCCCAAAACACAAAAAACCCCACAAAACTTTGTCACTGTGTCCCCTAAGGCAGGTGGGCATCACATGGCAAGGTTTTTATAGCAGTGATTTTGAGCCTGCTAAGTCAAATTAGATGGATGGTTTAAAGGGTTTGGTGAGTTGGAGCTGAGGTGTAGCAGGTGCTGGACAGACCTGGGTCAAGCTGAGTGGCTGTTAGTAGTGGCGGATTAGAAAACTTGGGCGTGGCACCGGGACATCAGGCAGGGTCAACAGCTGCTCCTCTTCTCACAGATCCAGTTGTCCTTCTCACTGTTGCATGGTGCATCGTTCCACAGTCCTGAGTGCAGCATCATGGCACAGTCCTCAAGCCCTCGGGAGTCATTGGGCTCCCCGGCATTCCAGTAGCTGTGATGATTGAATGAGATGTTGCTGGGAAACTTGCCGAGGATGGACCTAGGATCCAGCCTTCCTTCCCAGGGCTTCGCTAATTGGTTGGTTGGTTCTACCTCAGCCACCCTAAATGTCTAATCTGAACTTGTACCTGGCGGGTACCTTTTGTAGAGCTCAGGATTTAACCCTTAGTCAGTTCCTGGGGGCCTAGCTCTCCCATTCTTAAGAGTATAGTCCAGGGGCTGGGAATTTGATGGCTCAATAGGTAAAAGTGCTTTTTGTACAAACAAGAGGTCCCAAGTTTAGATCCCCAGTAATTGCATAAAAAGCTAGGTGTGGCCCACACATGTGCCTGCAACCCCACGACTCGCTGCAGTTTTCAGCTGTGAGCCAACCAGGTCCAGATTCACTGGGAGAGCTGTCACAGTGAGTAAGGAGAGAGAGTAGGACCCTCAAATTCCTCCTCTGGCTTGTACATGTATGTGTGTGGATGCATACCCTGAAGCATTCTACACACACACACTCACACACACACACACACACCACGTACATATAGACTCAGACACACAGATACACATAGACACACAGACACACACATACCACACACACCACAGACACCACACATACATATAGACTCAGACACACACAGACACACACATAGACACACAAACACACACATAGACACATAGACACACACACACCACACATACATATAGACTCAGACACACACAGACACACACATAGACACACAGACACACACCACACACCACACATACATATAGACTCAGACACACAGACACACACAGACAGACACACACACACCACACATACATATAGACTCAGACACACAGACACACACACAGACAGACACAGACACTCAGACACACAGACAGACATACACCACACATACATATAGACTCAGACACACAGACACAGATAGACAGACAGACAGACAGACAGACACACACACACACACACACACACACCTGGAATCTAGTCTTTAAAAGGTACAAAACCACTTTGCCTAGGATCTAACTTATCCTCTCCGCATTTCTGTCTCTGTCTCTTTGAGCCAGGGTCCCTGTAGCCTTAGCTGGCCTGGAGCTCACTATGTAGACCAAACTGGCCTCTGTTTCCCATGCCTGTGAGTTTAAACGTGTGCATCACCACCCCCTTTCTTGGAAACTTCTCACCTGAAGGTTAGTGAAACTCCATCCACCCACTGGTAACCTTGAACTTTGCGGAGGTGGCGAATGGCCCTCAGACCCAACCAGTAACCACGGCCGCGTGTGTGCTGAGTCAGAAAGCCCTGGAAGGGAGGGGAGACACCAGGCGACTGAGTCTGCTGGCTCTGCCCCGCCTCTCTGCCCACAGCCCCCCTACTCCATGCCCAGATGCCCACCTGCTCACTCAGGCCCCCGACAATCACCAAGTGGGCGCTTTCGCGTGTGCAGAAGCTCTGGGATGCCTCCCACGTGGCCTGGGACTCAGAGAAGAAGTAGCAAGAGCCTTGGAAGGGAAGCCATGGTTCAGGGCACTGCATGCAGGAGCCTGTGGGTGGAGAGGTGGGTTGTTATGAAACAGGAGCAGGGGAGTATGAGGCAGGGTGTTGGACCCCCGGCCCTGGGCAGAAGCAAGGGAAACTGGACCAAGTTTTGGAGATGGGTTCTGGTGGGTTGGGTGAGGCTTGAACCTTTGAGAGGGTGCACTTGCCACCCCCACGTTCTCTCTAGCTCACCGTTCTGGTGCTTGACAGCATCTAGCGCTTGGAACAGCTCACTGCGAATGTCCTCACGGTCTCTGCCTGCTTTGGCCAAGCCTTGGGTCACTGTAGAGTAAAAGGGTGGATTTTTATAGCTGGGGTTAAGATTGGGACTTAGGCATGTGTCAACTCTATGTCCACTGTTGGTGTTGGGATCAAGAATGACTTGTGGTGGTACAGGTTTGTAACATCAGCTCAGAGGAGAAGTAGCTCAAAGCTACACTGAGGTACAGTTCAAGGCCAGCCTGGGCAATTTAGTATGTCTCAGGAAAAAAATGCACAATGAGTGCTGGGGATAACGTTTGCTGGTAGAGCCCCTGCCTGGAATCCCCACTGAGGGCTGGGGTGTGGCTCAGTGGGAGAGCTCCTGCCTGGAATCCCCACTGAGGGCTGGGGTGTGGCTCCGTGGTAGATCTCTGCCTAGAATCCCCACTGAGGGCTGGGGTGTGGCTCAGTGGTAGAGCTCTGCCTAGAATCCCCAGTGAGGGCTGGGGTGTGGCTCAGTGGTAGAGCCCTGCCTAGAATCCCCACTGAGGGCTGGGGTGTGGCTCCATGGTGGAGCCCTGCCTAGCATGTGTGAAGCCCCATGTTTCAGTCTCCAGTAGTGAAAGATAAAATGACATCTGCGATGAGACAGCCTAGTGGTGGTGCACTGATTGGAGAAGGTTCAGAGCTGGTGTGGTTAGGAGTTGTAGTGACACAGGCAGGCAGGACTCCAGTGGTTAGACCCTGTACTCACTGTGCTCCTGCAGTTCCTTAAGGGTGCTCTCCTGCTCCATCAGTTTCCCATGCGTCTCTTTAAGCTCTGAGAGTGTGGTTTGCAACAGTGCTTTGGTCCCTGAGCCTAAGAAAGGCACAGAGGGGGTGGGGCAGGCCTTCTGATGCAGCCAGCCCTGACCCAACTTGTGTCTCCTACCCCACCTCCCCGGTTCCCACCCTCTCAGCCCTCAAGCCTCCCCCATGCCAGTTTCTCACAGCAGCTGTGGCAGTCTCCGACTTCTTCCTTCAAGTCACCCAGCACCGCCTTCTGCTCCGACACTGCAATGAACGCCCACCCCGCCACACACCGGGCCATCAGCGAGACTCAGGGAGCATCCTTCCCTGAACCCCACGGTCTCTCCTCGTACCGCCAGGGGGGGCGGGCACTCCAGATCTCCACTCACCGTTAGTTTCCAGCAGGCTGTGCTGATGGCTCAGCATCCAGCGTTCTGTGGACCCTGCAGAGAGAAGTTCCCAGGGGTCGGCACAGGGGAGCTTGGAACCCTCCTCTTGCCCAGGGGGTGCAAGGGCTCTTGTCTTGGTACCGACGAGGCACAGGCCAGGCAGACAGGGCTTGCATACATACAGACACATCCTGTTGACATTCAGTCTCTGGTGAGGGACCAAGTTGTAGCTGGTGTGCCACGCAGGCAGTGGGCAGATGTGCGCCTTGCAGGCGGCTCACCACCTGTCCTCATGGGGATGGGGACATGGCTCAGAGGTTAAGAGAATGGGGCGCTGGCAGAGGATCTAGCTTCAGTTCCCAGCACCCACCTAGGGAAGCTCACAACCACCTATACTCATGTGGCACCTGCAGGCACGCGAACTCTCTCTCTCTCTCTCTCTCTCTCTCTCTCTCTCTCTCTCTAATAAAAGATCACTCACCCTTGGACAACAGGATGCTCAGAATGAGAGCCCACAGCACTGTGACCAGTAGAAGAGCCAGGGCCAGAAAGAAGAGCCTTTGTCTGTAGGATTCCCAGCATCCCCAGCGCCCTAGCAGAACACAGGCAGACTCCTGAGGCCCCAGAACTGAGGTTCAGACAGGCTAAGCAGCTGCCCTAACCACATGGCTCCTAAGTGGCAGACTTTGAATTGTGCCAGACAACCTGGACCTATGGCTGAAGGGACAGTCCCTCTCTGCAGCACGGTTACCTGGGGGAGACTCAGATATACCTTTTCTCAGTCCAGGGCCCTGGGAGTCTTCACCCACCCACCATCCACCCTGCCTCTGAGTCTCAGATGCCCCACACCTGGGAGTGCCCACTTCACTATTCTGCACTTTGGCCCACATTTCCTCCCTAAGAAAACCCAGACACTAGAATAGAGGGACCCGAGGAGGCCCAGGAAGCTCTCCCACTGCCTGTACCTCCAGACACCTCTGTGGTGCTGCCAAACTTGCTGTATCTGCTGGCATCCATGGTGGTGCTTGTGCCCAGCCTTGATGAGAGATATAAATGTGACACCCCACCCGAGCCCCATCCCAGCTCCTTTCCTTCCTCACCATTTCCTGTGCCTTGATTCCTGCTGGCAGGGACCCATGACCAATCACAGTGCTGGGGAGGGCTGGGCTGGGGCTGGGGGAGGAGGCTGTACCCTCTGTAGCTTGACCTTTGACCTTTGCAGCTGCATTCCTGGGTGCTGGGGCTTCTCTTCAGAGCTTGACTTCTGTTTCTCTTTTAAGTGTCTGTGTGTTTACGTGTGTGTGTGTGTGTGTGTGTGTGTGTGTGTGCATGTGGAGACCTAGGGGGAACCTCCCTGGTTACTCAAGCACCCACCCACCTTTTAAACTTTTTCTTCCTTTAGCTCCTTAAACAATTATTTGCTTATTTTTATATGCTTGCATGTTTTGCCTGCATGTATGTAAGTGCACCACCTGTGTGAAAACTGGTGAGGATGTTGGATCCCCTGGAACTGGAGTTATAGATGGTTATTACCTGCTCTGTGGGTGCTGGGAACAGAGCCCAGGTTCTCTGAAAGAGCAGCCGGTGCTCTAACCTGTAAGCTTCTCCCTAGCCATCATTTTTGTTTTTTGAGACAGGGTTTCAATGTACAGTCTTGGTTGGTAGGCCAGGCTGGCCTCCAACTCACAGAGATCCACCTGACTCTGCCTCTTGGTTCCTGGGATTAAAGAGGTGTGCCACCACACCTGGCCCACCCTTAAAAGCTTAAAAATTACTATTTATTGGGGCTGAGAGGTGGCTTAGTAGTTAAAAGCACTGGCTGCTCTCAAAGAGGACCTGGGTTCTGTTCCCAGCACCCACAAGGCAGCTAACAACCACCTGTAACGACAGTTCTAGGGGATCTGAGGGTACAGTAGAGCATGGGCGCACTTACATACATGCAGGCAGAACACTTACATATGTGCAGGCAAAACATTCTTACAAAGAAAAAAATGCATTGAGTAGGCAGTGTTCCTCTGTGGTCCATGCTTCAGCTGCAGGCTCTAGGCTCCTGCCTTGAGTTCCTGCTTGACTTCTCTCAAAGATGGACTGCCACTTATTCGTCCACTGGAGCCTGGCCAAGCTACAAAGAGTTCCATCCTTAAATGAGGCTGACTATCCCCCATCCCCGTAGCCATCAGTTGCCAATAGTTCCTGAGCTCTCTTCACAATATAGAAGAACTGGAACCAGCCCAAATGCCCCTCGACCAATGAGTGTGGATAGAGAAAATGTGGTACATCTACATAATGGAGTGCTATGCAGCAGTAAAGAAAGATGACATCATGAACTTTGCAGATTCTCTTGCTGATATAGATGTGTTTGAACAAACAGCTACTTCTCCCAGTAATTATGGACTGGCTTTGCCAAAGGAAGACCTTCACCAATCATCCTGGCTAGAGGTTCTGCAAGTCTCTCAAGCCTGTAGTTTTCTCTTCTCTGGTCACGTGTGTGTAAATACATAATTAGAGTATCTACTGAGTTTCACTTTTTGTAGGCACCCTACTCTCTTGTCTGTCTAGTGTGGATTGCTGTTCCATGGGCCAGGACATAGAAGGCATGCTTTTTACCCTTCTTTCTCTGTGGAGAACCCCTGGGTTCCATGCTTTCTTCCAATCTTGCACAGCCGTGCAAGCAAACTGTCTTCTCTTCTCCTTTGCTCTTAGCCATCCATGCCAAGCTCTGCTAGTCTGGTCAGTACTCCAGTGAGGCAAGACCAGGTGTCCTCAGTCCTCCCAGGGAAGATTTGCAGGTTGAAGTGACCTCTTTGTGCTGAGTCGCAACAGCTTAGCGGAAGCTGATGGGTATGTGACATTGCCCCTGTTACCTAATCCAGCACAGCTTTGAGCTTGTCTGGGCATTGTCTGGGCATTGCAATTTACTAACTAGAACCTCAACTGATTATAAAGATACTTTTGGTGTACATAACATTGTTAAGTTAATCATGCTGTAGGGGAGCAAAGACTGGGGTTTCCTATTCCACCATCTTCTGATGTTTTCGTAAACCTTGTCTCAAAAAGGGAAGACAGGAAATCAGACACATGGATGTCTTAGAGAAGGCTGTCACTTTAATGATAGGAAATGTGAAATTAAAAAAAAAAAAAAAAGAAAAAATGCGTGCCACCATAACTAGCTTTTTACAAACATGGCTATTGGGGAGTGAGCTCAGGCCTTCCCGAGTGCAAGGCAGCATTTCACTGACCCAGCCGCCTCCCCAGCCCTACTCAGCGAGTTCCAGGTTCCTGCGCCACACTGTCTCAGAAACACACAGGGCCACTGAGACAGCTCAGCAGGTAACGGTGCTTGCCGCCCAACCAGAGACCCAAGTTAGAGCACCTGGAGAAAGCAAACTCTTGCAAGCTGTCTTCTGACTTTCCACACGTGCACTGTGGCACACAGATAAAGTGAACAAGTGAATGGAACTGAAAATTTAACAAAAAACATGTCTCCCACCCCCAATTGGACAGCTCCTGAGGAAGAACACCCGGGGCCTCTGGCCTCTCTCTGTCTCTCTGTCTCTGTCTCTCTGTCTCTGTCTGTCTGTCTGTCTCTCCCTCTCTCTGTCTCCTCTATTTTATGTATATAAATGTTTTGTATGTAGTAGGTGAACCTGGTATGTGTGTAGTGCCTATGGAAGCCAGAAGAAGGGAACAGAACCACCCCGTGGGTGCTGGGAATTGAATCCAGGTCCTTTGCAAGAGCAGCCAGTGCTCTTAACCACTGAGCCATCTCTCTAACACCACATATTAATATTTTCACGGGGCATGATCAGGGGAGATTCATCGTGATGATAAAAGGGCCTGTGAGGGCCACTTGTTTCTGAGGGACTATAGGATCGGCAACTAATGGTTGCTGGGAAAGGGGTTTCAGTTTCTTTGGAGGTGCAGCCACTGGTAAGCTGCCCATGCTCCTGTAAATAACCTCCCATCCCTGCACCTATAAGCAACTTGTGTTAGTTATAGGAATGTTGCTGTGCTAAAACACCACTACCAAGGCAACTTATAAAAGAGTTTATTGGACTTACGGTTCCAGAGGGATGAGTCCTTCATGGTGGGGATGCCTGGTGGGAGGAGGCAGGCAGAGTAGAAAGCTGAGAGCTCATGCCTGTGAGCATGTAGAAAGGAGAGAGAGAGAGAGAGAGAGAGAGAGAGAGAGAGAGAGAGAGAGGAAATGGGACTCTGCTCCGAACTCTCCAAGCCTGCCCCTGAGCGTCCTTTAGCAAGGCCACAGCTCCTGAACTTCTGGAAACAGTGCTGCCAATTGGGGCAAGTATTCAGATCCTTGGAGCCTGTTGGGGGCACCCTCACTCAAACTGCCACACAGCCCTAATTGAATTCAGTGGACCTCATCAAGAAAGGAAACATGAAAGTAGGAGGGGATCCTTGGGAAGCTGTATTCGGATGACCCAGGGGAGCAGGGCTGGGCTGGGGTAGTACAGGTGGAAATGACTTAAATTCATAATGTAAATTCACAAAACTGCCAAAAAAACTCACTTAAAAAAGTAAGTTAAGGTGCTGAAGGGATGGTTCAGAGGTTAAGAGTGCAGAAGACCTGGGTTCAGTTCCCAGCACCCATGTCAAGCAGCTTACAACTGCCTGTAGTTCTAACTCCAGGGCCATCTGATGCCTCTGGCCTCCAAGGCCACCTGTGATTCATGTACACACAGACAATTAAAAATAATAAAAATGCATCTGTGTCATACAATACACACAAGATACAAGACAGGTATGGCAGAATGCATAAACTCAGGCTGGGTGGGGGGCATGGAAAGGGAAATGAGTCTAAATTGGACTGAGAAATGATGTATGAAATGCACAAAACTTCAATAAAAAATGAAATAAATAGCAGAGCCCAACCTTTACTGAGGAAATATTGGCAGTAGATGGTGGTCAGGTGAGGAAGACCTGGGCTTCTTTAGAAAAGAGATTCTAGATAGGCTGACTAGAGCTCAGGGGAGGAGCTGGCACTGAGGGGTGAGCAGGGAGAAGAATTTGGTGCAATGGAATGGAACAGGAATGACAGAACTCAGGGCCATGGCTCGGGAAGGTGCCAAGGGAGAATCGGGTATAATGGCAATTAGGATTGACTGAAAAATTATGTATGAAACATAAAAAATTCAATAAAAAAGAAAGGTAACTGAAGGGCTGAAGAAATGGCTTTGAGGTTAAGAGCACTGGACCTGGTTGGCTCCTGAGTGCTGTGATTAAAGGCATGCACCTACCACACTCAGCTACAGAGTTTGTTTATTTTTCTTTTATGTATATGATTGTTTTACCTGTATAGATGTAAGTGTATCATGTATGATCTCTTGGAACTTGCGTTAACAAGTATTAGCTGCCATCTGGGTGCTGGGAACTGAACCTACATCCTCTGGAAGAGCATTAAGTGGTCTTAACCATTGAGATACCTCTCTGGTCCTTGGGATTGTCTTGATTATGTTAGTTAATATGGGAAGATCCAGCCTATCGTGGGTGGCTCCATTCTCTAGGTTTGGGTCCCAGAAAGGTGAGCCTAGCAGTAAGCGTGCATTCATGTATTTCTTTTTGCTCTTGTCTATCAATGAGATGTGATCAGCTGCTTTTTATTTTTATTTTTTATTTTATTTATTTATTTATTTATTTATTTATTTATTTATTTGTTTTTGGTCTTTTCAAGACAGGGTCTCCCTGTAGCCCCAGCTGTTCTGGAACTCGCTCTGTAGACCAGGCTGGCCTTGAACTCACAAAGATCCACCTGCCTCTGCCTCCCAAGTGCTAGGATTAAAGGCATGCACCACCACGCCCGGCTCCATCCATGTTTCTTTTACATCATCCCTTTTGCCCGGCTAATCAGCTGCTTTTTAAATTCTTGCTGTCTTGAATTCCCCACAGCAACCTGGAATTGTGAACTAAAACAAATCCTTACTCTGCTAAGCTGCTTGTATCACAGCAACGGAAACAAGGCCAGCCCATCCTCTAACAGCAGAACTTGGCCATGGCACTTCTGGGCATATATTTGAAGGAATCTAAGTCAGCATATCACACAGCTCTATTAACATCTATATTTTTTACAGTCCTATTTCCAGTAGACGAGTTATGAAATCAGCTCAGATGTCCATCAAGGACACACATTTCTTTAAAGGTGGATAATTTTTCCTCCCTGTGTAGCCCAGGCTTGCCTTGAATTCCTAGCTCAGCCTTCCGAGTTCCAGGATTGCAGGAATGCATCATCGTGCCTAGGTTAAAGGGTGGACGGATCTAAGTGCTGTGAGGGTGTAAGAAGGTGGGAATCCTTGCTCAATGTGGGGAGGTGTGTAATTTGAGTCACTTAGGAAAGCAGTATGGAAGTTGAGAGCACATAATAAAATGACAGCAACATGTATTCTCTGATATCTTAAAACATTTTTGATGTATTTATTTTTATTTTATGTGTATGAGTGTTTGCCTGCATTTATGTAAGTGCGCCCATGTCAAGTAATGCACACCAGGGCCAGAAGTGGATCCCCTGGAGCTGAGGAAGGTTTTTTGCCACTGTGTGGGTGCTAGAAACTGAACCTGAGTCCTCTGCAATAACAGCCAGTGCTCTTGATGCTTAGCTGCTTTTCCAGCGTGTGTGTGTGTGTGTGTGTGTGTGTGTGTGTGTGTGTGAGAGAGAGAGAGAGAGAGAGAGAGAGAGAGAGAGAGAGAATCCTTGGCTCTCACCTGGACACCAGAAGACAAGCTTGTAGAGTTTGGTGGCTTCCCTCTACCCATGTGAGCTACAGGAGTCCAACTCTGGCCCTCTCCATGCCGAGCCATCTCACTAGTCTGCCTCAACCTTGGTTCTGAGGCAGGGTCTCCTACTGCCCCTGGAGCTACTAATTCGATTAGACCAGCTGGCCAACGGGTTCCAGGGACCCTCCTGTCTCCCCCCACCCAGGGCTCAGGTTATGGATACATGCCGTTGCACATAGCTTTTCACGTGGGTGCTGGGGATATGAACTCAGGTCTCATGTGTGCCCAGCAAGGTCTCATGCATGCCCCTGCGATTGGGAAAATAGATACTCTTACATGAAAGATTGTTCCAAGGGAACATTTACTTCCTGGTGCTCAAACCTTGCCTGAAAACAAACAAACAAACAAACAAGCAAAAAAGAAGAAAGTAGAAGTTAGGGTTGAAACTGTGAGGTTGGCGGAGGAGAGAGAGGAATGAGGGGCCTCAGAGCTGACCAGACAGGAGGAAAGACTAGCCTGACAAGACACAAGGAAAGACAGGTTGGGGGAGGAGAAATGAGAGGCCTCCAAGCTGACCAGACACGAGGAAAGACCAGTTTCTGGGAAAACAATCTGGGCTCTGGCAGGTTCCCAGAAAGCCCCGCCCTGAGGAGCACATTCGAGTCATCATTGCCCTTTCTCTGGAAATCTTCTGCATTTTGTGACTAGTTAGCACCTTTTAATGTGCATGCATCCAATGCACCCAGTTATAACATACTGCTGGCTGTGTTGGCAGAAGCAGGTGGATCTCTGTGATACTGGTCTACTAAGTGAGTTCCAGGCCAGCTGGGGCCACAGGGCGATCCTGTCTCAAAATAAGCATAAAACAATTGCAACATACTGAATCATGGGTTAAGGATGGCTTCTAAGATAACCGATACATGTTGCAGAAGGAGATCATTCTCACCCCAATCCCACCCAGGCTCCCACCAACAGGTAGAGAGATGAGTGGACCAAGATGTACTACTCCAGAGATCAGCAACCTTCTCAGTGGCCACTCTGCCCAGCCGGCCTCCCTCCTCTAGAGGATAGACTTGGCTTTTCTTTACTACTGTTGACTAAAAAGACTCTGATCCCTCTGCCAGTGCTCCTGTGAATTCTTCCCCCTCCACAGCCCAAGAAATTGCTGCCGCAGTTGGGATGGGAAAAAGGGGGTGGATTGGGTTGCAGAAGGAGATGCCTTATCCATAACAGAAATGACTGGAGATGCAGCTGCACGCACATGCACACACGCACACACACCCACCTTTTATTTATTGTATGTGTAGGAGTTTTCCTGTGCATGATGTGTAAGTGCGCCTATGTTGTGTTTGCCCATGTAGGCTAGAAGAGGAAATTAGATCTCTTGGATTTACAGACAGTTGTTAGCTGGCATGTGGGTGCTGGGAACTGAACTCAAGTTCTCTGCAAGAGTCCTCTCCAGTGCTCTTAACTACTGAGCCATATTTCTGGGCACGTAATTTAAATTCAGTAGTTTCCAAGGCCGCCAATCTCTGTAAACCCAAGGCATGCTGGGCTAGCACTCTTCCAACTGAGCTACACACTCAGTCTCTGGTTTTGCTTCTCTTGTTGCGGCTTGCTTTGTTAGTTAATTTTTTACATTAAAAATATATTTTATTTATTTTTATTTTACATGTAAGTGCACTACGTGCATGCCATGCCCACGGAGCCCAGAAGAGTGTCACATGGAACTGGAGTTATAAATGGTTGCTATCTACTATGTAGGTGCTGGGAATTGAACCTGGGTCCTCTGACAGAGCAGCCCTGGTTGCTAACTGCTGAGCCATATCTCCAGCTCACAAACATTTAAACTTTAAGCGCTTGAACTAAACACACCAGCATGGACATCTAGGCTACAGAGTTAAACAACCCTAGATTAGTGAAGCCTAGAGGCAGGATAGCTGGTGGAACAGATGTTTTCCAAGAAGACAGGATAGCACTGTGCTTCTTACAAGTCTGAGGTCCCACCACGAGAGTTCTCTGTTCTTCATCAACAGAAAATGGCCCGCAGGACCTGACTCTGGCTTATACCTTCCAGGCAGGGCACACCCCAAATAGTTCTTAGTAAGAGGAAATGGGGAAGAGAGAGAGAGAGAGAGAGAGAGAGAGAGAGAGAGAGAGAGAGAGAGAGAATTGCACAGTCTTTTAGAGGCAATCAGCAGACTCTGTTCTTAGGAAGGGCCCAGATGGAACTGATTCATGAGACCTGACGAAAGAGAACATGTTGATCCAGCTGAGGGATCAGAGGAGACTTTCTAGAGACACGCTGTTGGAATGCTGTTTCCGAGGACATGTACACTGATTTTTAAAAAAATTTTATTTATTTTATGTGTATGAATGTACTGTCTGCATGTAGGTTTGTGCACCCATGTCGTTCAATGCCATGGAGGTCAGATGAGGGCGTTGGATTCCCCTGGAACTGGAGTTCTCCTGGAATTGGAGTTATGGAAGGTTCTCAGCCACCATGTGGGTGCTGGGGACCAAACCTGGGTCCTCTGCAAGAGCAGTCGGCACTCCTAACCACTAAGCCATCCCTCCAGCCCCTACGCTGATTTTTTTTTAATGTACAATTTCAATTTTTAAAAAATCACTTCATTGCCAGGCATGGGGGCGCCTCTAATCCCAGAACTCAGGAGGCAGAAGCAAGTGGATCTCTGTAAGTTCAAAGCCAGCCTGGTCTACAGAGCGAGCTCCAGACCAGCAGAGGCTGCAGGGAGACCTTGTCTCACAAACACCAAAAAAAAAAAAAAAGTCACTTCATTTAAAAATATGTATATGTGGAGGGCTGGAGAGGTGGCTCAGCTGTTCTTGTTCCAGGGGACCCAGTGGCTTCTTCTGGCCTCTGCAGGCATTGCATGACATGGGTGCATTTACATACATGCAGCAGAAAATAATAAAAATGAAATCTGTGTGTGTGTGTGTGTGTCTGTGTGTACATTTGGAGTTCAGAGGACAACACACTGGAGTCAGTTCTTTGTACTTTACAAGGATTCCAGGGGTCAAACTCAAGTTGTCAGTTGTGTGCAGCAAACACCTTTGCCCACTGAGCCATTCTGACAGTCCGTCTCCACTGACACTAGAAAGGAGGAAAACCAGGCTTGGGCACAGGTAAGGCAAAAAGTAAGAGGGCAGGAAGGGGATGAAGTCGAAGCTTCCTAGAGGAAAGACTAGAAGGTTCCCCATGCCGTCTCATGCCCAGAACTCACTGCTCAGGAAGTGGAGCCTAGAAGGGAGCTCACAAGCAGAAGTCGCCCCAGAGCACCTCTCTGTACGGCAGAAGAGAGGGAAGAGAAACCCACCTTTTGCTATTACAGTGGGAACATTGTAACCAGGGAGTCAAGCGTTTATTTATTTAGCCATCTCCTTCTCTCTCTGGGACTAGGACAGAACCATGGCTCACACCCCCTGACAGATGTATGTCTCACTACTCATCAGAGAAGCTTCTTTTGGCAATAGATGGAGACTCCTATGAAGTCCCACAACTGGTCACACACGGAATGAGGGTGACAGTCCCAGCCCTAAGCAACAAATCTGCAGTGCAAGGCTCAGGGAACATTGCAGAAGAGAGATCAGAGTAATGGACTGCTACTGGGTAGAGCTGCTGGACACCACAGGGGAGCTTCCTGTAACATCTGCACAGTACAACAGTCTAGCACACAGGAGCACCACTTAGTGCATTATATATGTATATATGTATATGTATATATATATGTGTGTGTGTGTCCTTGTGTGTATTTAGAATTGTATGTATGTATGTATATGTTACAATAATATTTAAAAAAGAGGACAAGAAATTGAGAGGGAGTGGACAGACATGGGAGGAGATGGTAGAGGCTTGTGGGGGACAGAGACAACACTCACGTATAAAATTCTCAGAAAAGAATTTATTATTACTATGTTTATGATATGGGCATGCATGCCTCAGCACATGTGTGGAGGTCAGAGGACACCTTTGTGGAATCCTTGTTGTCCTTACACCTTTACATGGGTTCCAGGGATCGAACCCAAGTTGTCAGGTGTGTGTGTGCACAAGCTCCTTTACCTGCTGAGCCATCTTGCCAGCCAATGCCTGCCGGGTCTTAGCTGGTCCCGCTCCTGAGGCCAGCTGGATTGAGGAAGGACAGGTGTGCTGCTTGCCTGTTCCCCAGCCTCCCCAGTTCCCAGAGACACTCAGACGCAGGGGGGAGTCAAGTCAGGCAAGATCTCACTTTATTGTAGCAGGGTGGAGCCTTATATACAGTCCCTGGACATAGGGGTGTGGACGGTGATGTATAGAGTGGGGCAATGGCTTTGGGCCAATGAAATATATCCATGTAAGTGGTGTCTGGGCAGGGGCATTTTCAAGCAAATCTTGCTGCATCACTCTCATGCAGAAGGGACTGGCAAAAAAACAGGTCACCAAACTGGAGCCAGGCTTAGAGATTTCCAACAGGCCACGTTTTTGGAGAGCTTGTAAGGCCCAACAACTCCCCCTTTTTGTTTTGTACGGGGGAGTGGTCAGCATGGCCCCTGTCTTAGGTTGTCTGCGCTTACTCCTACTAGGCTTACCCATCATCGTCATCGGGAGTTTAAGGCGGCTCTTGGCCCAA
Organism: Rhizomys pruinosus; assembly: GCA_009823505.1. Classification (NCBI taxonomy): domain Eukaryota; kingdom Metazoa; phylum Chordata; class Mammalia; order Rodentia; family Spalacidae; genus Rhizomys; species Rhizomys pruinosus. Next base: position 309,823 of record VZQC01012024.1, on the reverse strand, counting down.
ACCCTGTCTTAGGTTGCCTAGGGGTAGCCAGATCTTACCCGTCATTGGGTGCCATGTGTCTCCTCCCCTTCTCTCTTCGCCACACTGTCCCCTGTCTTAGGTTGGCCTCTCCTTGAGGACCCTTACCTGTCATCAGGGTAAGGCAGTGGGCAGGGGGTCTTATGAGGGGCTATCTCTGGCTCGCAAGTCATAAGTTGGATTTCCTGAGTCTTGTTTTGTATCAGCCGAATCAGCCTGTTAAAAAGGCATGGTCCAAAGGTGCAAGCAAGCAGCATTATTATAAGCAGTCCAGCTAGTGCTGATAAAAGATAAAAACCATTGGCTGAACCAGCCCTGGTCATAATTTAGCCACCTATCTTCTATTCCCTTTCAAATCTCATCCAGATTTTTTGTAATGATCCTCGAATGGTCTGCATAAAAGCAGCATTCCTCCCCCAATGCTTTGCAAATTCCTCCTTGTTCAAGGGTTAGGAGATCCAATCCCCTCCGATTTTGGAGAACTATTAGTGCTAGGGAATCTAGGGATTTTTAAAAATATCTGAGAGTAGTCTCCACTCTATCGAGGTTGACATCAATCTGCATCCTGAGTTCTTGATATTTGGTGTTTCATTAAAGTCTCTGTGGGGATGGCAACCCAGGGTTGGAGCCAATTGATTTCTCCAAGTAAGCTTTGGAGTTGTGTTAGGGTAAGCCAGTCAGGTATTTTTATTTTTATTTTTATTTTTTTTTTGGTCTTTTTGAGACAGGGTCTCCCTGTAGTCCCAGCTGTCCTGCAACTCACTCTGTAGACCAGGCTGGCCTTGAACTCACAAAGATCCGCCTGCCTCTGCCTCCCGAGTGCTAGGATTAAAGGCGTGCACCACCACGCCCGGCTTTTTTTTTTTTTT
>VZQC01012024.1:270736-308927 GCA_009823505.1 Rhizomys pruinosus | reverse complement strand
CTTCCTTTTTTTTTTTTTTTTTTTTTTTTTTTGTCAGTCAGGTATTTTTATACTAGGTTTTATGGGACTAACTTGAGAAAGAGAGAGATGGGTACCCAGCATGTTGAAGGGAGGAACTCATTGGATTTTCTCAGGTGCCACCATGAACCCTCCTTTAATCAATGTATGTGAAATTGCAGCCAGGAACCCTGGCAGCTTATGAGGGTCCCGGTGGCCAATGAACCGATCATCCATGTAGAGGTACACTAAGGAGTCCTCTTGCGACAGCATGGGGGCCAGGAGGATAGTAAGATATTGCTGGCAAAATGCTGGGCTATTGACCATGCCCTGTGGCAGCACCAGCCACACATATTGGTGATCTGGCTGGGAATAGTTGAGAGACAGCACCGAGAAAGCGAATTTAGCGCAATCCTTGGGGTGCAGGGGAATGGAAAAGAAGCAATCTTTAAGTTCAATTATAGTTATAGAAAAATCCGTGGGGATCACAGGGATCTAGGGCATGCCTCGCAAAGGGGTTCCAACCAATTCCATTCTATCATTTACCTTCCTCAAATCTTGGAGCATGTGCCATGCTCCTGAAGCCTTGCGAATGACAAAGACTGGTGTATTCCAGGGACTCATAGTAGGGCAGATGTGCCCGAGTTTTACTTGTTCATCCGTTAACTGGTGTAGGGCCTTTTGTTTTTGTTGTGTTAATGGCCACTGCTCCACCCAGATGGGTTTTCCCAGTTTCCATAGTATGAGAGGAACCCGGGGAGCAGTGGCTCCTATGATTGGGGGTAAACTTTGATTCGTCCTTGCTTTTGGGTGTGGTCATGAGGGGGGTCGATTAGGGGATCCTCAAAGAATAGTTTATGATCAGTAGTTAATACTGTGTCCATCTGTCCCAACAAATCCTGGCCTAATAGATTAGCTGTGAGGCCTTGGGCTACCAACAGCCTAATTTTTCCTTGGTCCCCATCCAGGCTCACCCATTTCATGAGGGTAGAGGTCTCCTCAGTCTGGGAATTCCCCCCCAGCCCCAAGACCAGGGGTCCAGGTGTCAGGGACCAAGTAGCTGGAATCTCCTTTTTTCTTAGGACAATCCTGTCTGCTCCTGTGTCAATGAGACATTAGAATTTGACACCACTGATGACAATTGACATTTGGGGTCACAGTCCCTCTGAGAGTGGGACCATCCAATGAGCCTGGGGTTGTGCCTGTCCTTGGTTTGATGGAGCTAGAGGCTGTCCCTGGTCTAGTTTAAAGGTTTGCCTTCAATATCAAACTTTGATTTACAATCCCTCTTCCAGTGGAATCCCTTTCTACAGCGGGGGCAGGGGGTGCGAGGGAGCTTTCCCCCTCCCAAGACCTTACCCCCCCCGGATTCTCCTGGGGGCAGTCACTCTTAAAATGCCCCACTTGGCCTCAATGGAAACAGAGCTGCCCCTGTTTGTTCTTTTCTCCTGGTGATTTTGTTGCACCTAAGGCTTGAGTGATTGCAGCTGTTAAGACCAAAGTCTGAGCCTGTATGGCCTGCGTTAAGGCTTGTGCCTTGTGGCTTTGAGTTCCTATATCTTGGGTGGCTATAATCCAGGAACTCATTGTTTGGTCCCTCATGCCTGCACAGGCTAGGCGGTGATTGCCGTTCATTCGCTCCCAGACTGTCATCCCAATAAATTGGTCTCGGAGGTCCCCTGGGGGTAATTTGCAGTGAAGGCTTTGCTGTACCCAGTCAATGAATTCAGGGAGTGTCTCGTTCCCACCCAGGGGCTCTCAGAGGGGCCCATGTTGAGTTTGTTTCATGCATCTAAGCTGCATTGCCGCACCTGGTCCCTGTAGGGGGCCGGCAAAGCTGCCTGTTGGACCCCTGTGGTGTACCCGTCTCCTATGCTGGCCAGCATTCTGAAGGTGATAGGGATCGGGGGGTTCGCCCAAGTGTTTGCCTCCCCCCATAGACGACACTCCTCCTGAAATAGGGCTGACCATTTAATGAAAATCAGGCTGGGGAAAACCACCTTTGCTAGGTCTAGCCAATCCTTCGTGACACACGGGTGGTAGGCAACATCTTGGAGCAAAGTCATGGCCCAGGGTGAATTAGGGCCATCTTCGGCCACTGCTTTTTTGAGTTCCTTAAGATCCTAAGCCTCCCAGGGATACCAGTCTAAGGGCCGGTTCCCCCTGGGCACAACGTTCATCAGGAAGGCATAAAATTGAGGCTCATTAGGTTGGGGCGGGGCCGGAGTTCCGGTCTTTGTTCCTTGGCTCAGATTTCCGCTCTAAGGGCTGTGTAGTGTCGTTCGGGGCTTAGTCCCTCAACCTGCTTGTAAGGGGGTGGTCTCCCTGCATCCGAATCCTCTGAAGCCTTTCTCCTTTCAACAAATTTATCCCATTCCTTTTCTCCCTCTGCCTCAGAGTCTGCTGCCTCCCCTGTGCTATCCTGCATGTGTGTGTGTGGGGGGGGGGCGAGGGACTTGGGGTGGAAAGAAGCTTTCAAAGCTGTAATAGTAGGGGGGGTGATTTCCAAAGCTGTAATAGTAGGGGATCAATTCCAAAATGCATCTCTCTCTCTCTCTCTCTCTCTCTTTTGCCAGTTTCTCCACCCTAGCCCAAGTCTGCCAGGAGAAGAGGTTGGCCCTGATAATCCAGGGGGCCAGGGAGATGATGGTCTCCCAAGTATGAAGAGTGTTAGCCTCGGTTAGTTCAAGCCCTTGGGACTGCAACATGAGGCGTAGACCCTTTAGGGCCGGTTCTTTCTTAGCTGATGTTGCATTACCCATATTGGGGGGTCTCACCTGTCCTGGGTGACCACTTGGCCTTGATTGGTGTGGGGGGTCCTCTCCTTTGCCCCATGTTGGGCGCCAGGTGCCAATGTCTTAACTGGTCCCGCTCACAGGGCCAGCTGGATCGAGGAAGGACAGGTGCGCCACTCGCCCATTCCCCAGCCTCCCCAGTTCCCAGAGACACTTAGACTCAGTGGGGAATCAAGTCAGGCAAGATCTCACTTTATTGTAGCAGGGTGAAGCCTTATATACATTTCCTGGACATAGGGGTTGGGACAGTGATGTATAGAGTGAGCTGATGGCTTTGGGCCAATAAAATATATCCATGTAAGTGGTGTCCCGGCAGTGGCGTTTTCAAGTAAATCTTGCTGCATCACTCTCATGCGGAAGTGACTGGCGAAAAAACAGGTCACCAAACTGGAGCCAGGCTTAGAGATTTCCAAGAGGCCACGTTTTTGGAGAGCCCGTAAGGCCCAACAAATGCCCAGGGGATTTAAGACATTGTGATGGAGCTGGGAAGCAGAGGGTAATGAGGGCCAAGCCCAGTGATTATTTCTTTACTCTTAAGAGATCTGAGGACCCGAGAGATGGCCCAGAGATTAAAAGCACTGGGTGATCTTGCAGAGGACCCAGGTTTGATTCCAAGTACCCACCTGGTGGCTAACAACTGTCCTTAACTCCAGTTTGAGGAAATCCAGCACCCTCTTATGGCCTTCACAGGCAGTCTACATACATGGTATTTTACATACATGCAGGCAAATGCTCATAAAATTAAAAAACAATCATTTTTAAAAAAAGAAATAATAGCTGGTACTCAGGAGGCAGAGGTAGGTGGATCTCTGTGAGATCGAGGCCAGCCTGGGCTAAAGGGAGACCCTGTCTCGAAAAAGACAAAATAAAATCATTGATAAAAAATACAAATACAATGAATGTCTTAGAGAAAATGCTCAGCCCTGCTTGATCTTGCTCCTGCTCCCCGCCTGCAACTTCCCTTCCAAAGTTGGTGTTACCGTGTGAACAGCCACTTTTTCTGTTCACACATCACAAACCATTGCATTTTTTTCACATTTGGACAATTCATAAACAGGTCACTACATGGTGTACATCCTTCCGGATCTTGTTTGTGTCTCTTTTCACAACAATTATGAGATACATCTATGCAACGCTCAGTTTTTTTCTCATTAAAAAGGATAAACACACAAAAATAAATTCTCGGCAAACAAAAGATAGGAGAAGCTTCCTTGGCTTGATAAGGGGCAGTTCCAGGAATGTTTTACTTAATTGTGAAATGTGAAAGAAATTCTTTTGGATAAAATTAAGAACAAAATAAAGACTCCCATATGGGAGGTTGGTGTGGCTTTCCCTGAAACAGGTGTTGAAGCCCCGACCTGGAGAATTATGAATGTCATCTTGTTTGGACACAGGGTCTTTGTAGATATAATTCAGTTATGGTGAGGAGCTGGAAGTGGTGACTAACATCTCTGATTCCAGCCAGGGAGAACTGACTCAGAAGGGGTAAGGTGAGTTCCAGACCAGCCTGGGCTCTATAGTAAGTTTCTGACCATCTTGGGTTACAGCATGAGACCCTGGGTCAAACAACAACACAAGTGTTCTGTTGTGGTCAGTGGGTGGATTCCAGGTGTTTTCTTTATCAGAAGAAGAGTGAAAGCTAGAGAGGCTGGTCAGTAGATTGTAAGCATGAGGAGCCCAGCTGATCCTCAGAACCCACATAAAGGAACTGAGTATGGACCTATGTTTGTAAGAAGCTGGGCATGGCTGTGGATGTCTCAACCTCAGTGCTGTGTGGGTGGGGGAAACAGGTGTCCCAGGGTCTTGCTGGACACCCAGGCTAGTGGAAGCAGAAAGCTCCAGGTCCAGCCAGAGAATCCACCCCAGAAAGCAAGGTGAGGGGTGACCGAAGAAGACAGCTGAACTTCGCCTATAGACTCTTCAAGTGCATTGGTAAGTGAGCCAGCACACACATGCACAAAAACAGACATGAAGACATGTACCACACACACACACCACACATAAACACACGTATACTACATACACATTCACACAGTAATAAATATCAGACACACATATGACACACATACAAACCCAAACATTATATCATAGGCATATGCCATACACATATCACACACAATATATCACACATACGCTCACACACAAACATATACCACAGCACATATGCATATATTCTGCATAAACACATAAACACACACATACCACATACATACATACAAGCACACATAGCCACACAAATACAAACACACACATACCACACGTACATACCACACAAAAACACACATAAAAACACATGCTACACAAACACAGACACATATGTGCTACACACATACCATTCATACATACACACAAACACATACATATATCATACAACACACAGAGACACAAACATACAAATACACCCCCCCAAACATAGATACATATATTACATAAACCCACATACACAACTCATGGTAAACATGCACACACAAAGTGGACAAAGTCTGACAAATGGCACCTGAGGTTGACCTCTGGCCTCCTCATGTACGTGCACACACATGTGCCTCCATATGCACCTGCACACACAGGAACACATGCATAAGAGGTTAGAGATTCACAGACAAGATGTCTTGATAGGAGTCAAGGGAGGATGGCCCATAACAGCCAAGACACAGGTTGAAATGATGCGTGTGTAAGGAGGGCTGTGGACCCCAGAAGTAGTGAGTGGCAAGAAAGCACTGTCCTTCGATGCTTCAAGGAGAGCGTGCTTCTGCCTGCACCATGATCTCAAACTTCCAGCCTCTACAGGTGTGAGACAGTACATTTTTGTTTTGCCAAGTCCCCAAGTTGTAGGGCATTTATATGGTTTGATACAAGAAGAGTTACATCAACCTACATCTTGGTACAGTCAGGTACCAACCACATAGCCACATTTTACTGGGTGAAGTGCCACGTGTACCATAGTGGTGATACCTCAAGTGTTGTGCAGCTTCTTTTGAGTAAACATACCTTATGATGTTTGATGAGAGTCACCTGAGGATGTTTCCTCAAGACACAGCCCAGTGACTAAGCAGTGTATGAATTTAAATATGACAACGTATTTGGTTGAAGAACAAGGTTCTGGAGAGATTGCTCAGCAGTTAAGGGCTGTTTTTTGCAGAGGACCCAGGTTCAATTCACAACACCCACATGGTGGCTAACAAATGTTTGTAACTCCAGTTCCAGGGAATCCAACACTGTCTTCTGGACACATGGGCATTGCACGCCTCGGTGCATTTAACTGCATGCAGGCAAAATATTCATATATACTCAAGAAAAAAATAAAAGGGGCCCGTGAGATGGCTGAGCTGGTGAGGTGCTCGCTGTGAGAGTGCTGATCTGAATGCCCCTGCAGCTTCTGACAGATGCTGGGTATGGAGATGTGCATGTGCAGTCACAGCTCTGCGGAGGTCAGGGCAGGAAGAGCTCTGGCCAGCCAGTCTAGACAAATCAGAAAGACCCGGGTTCGATGATAGTCCTTGTCTTAAAAACATAAGGTGTCGGGCTGGAGAGATGGCCTAGCGGTTAAGAGCGCCAACCCTCTTACAGAGGACCTGTGGTCGATCCCCAGCACCCACATGGCATCTGAGAACCGTCTGAAACTCCAATTCCAGGAGAACTCCAGTTCCAGGGGAATCCGAGACCCTCTTCTGACCTCCGCGGCACTGCATGACACGGGTGCACAAACTTGCATGCAGACAGTACATTCATAGACGTACAGAAATAAATAAAAATTAAAAAAAAATAAGGTATCCAGCCAGGCATGGTGGCACATGCCTTTAATCCTAGCACTCAGGAGGCGGAGGCAGGCAGATCTTTGTGATTTCAAGGCCAGCCTGGTCTACAGAGTGAGTTCCAGGCTACTGTCCAAGTGCCAGAGTATGAATGAATCCAGGGATTTTTAAAATGGTCTCTTGTCAGAAGGACAGTGGCATAGCTGTTAGAAGCCTGGTTAAATAGGAGATAAGAAAAAAAATCTGTTAGTGAACCCCTAAGGATAAAAAAAATCAGGTCTTCAGAGGTCTGGAAACAAGAAAAACTGGAAAGGACATTTTAGTTATAATACCTGTGAAGAAAATAATTTGGACAGATAAGAAGTAAAACCTTCAGATGATCAGTGTAGAAACTTAGGAACCCAGGTTCAAATCAGGCCTTTGAAAAAACTTAAGAGGCATGCCAAAAGTAAACAATTTAATTTTTTGTTTTTGTGCACAATGTAGAATGAAAGCAGTTTGAAGTGGCCACTTTGTTTTGACAGAAATTAACACACAGGAGAACATGGACACATGACAGTTACAAAGACACATTGGAGAACAGTTATAGCACACAGACAGGTTGGACAGACACATGACTTAATTGTATCCATTAACTGTGGACAATGGGATAATCCCTTTTTTTCCCCTAGAATGTCATAGCTAAGTGTAGGTGCCCAGAATAACCTGATGTCAAGGCCCAGAAAATTCTCAGTTTCCTGGTCTGCTGCACATGTAAATCTAAAGTTGTCCATCATTGTGCAGGGTTGTGGAATCATTAATTGCAAGTGTCACTTTTACACAGAATCATTTAGAGTTTAAGACATCTACTTAGGTGGAAATAGCCTGTGTGCTCCTACCAAGCTTTGCAGCACAGGCTGTTTGTGCAGGCCTGTGCAGGGTGGTGCACAGGGCAGACAGGCAGGCAAGCAGGCAGATCTGGTCACATAGATTACCTGCTAATTTAGTGAGAATAGATATATTGTTAGTGGATAAAATAAAAAAGTCCCAGCCAGGTGAAAGTTTACTGCCTGAGGCAAAAGCTGGTTGCCAGGTGGGATGGTGCATGTTAGACACCTTAATGTCAGATATGGAGGCTTGTATACAGAAGCCAAAACAAAAATGGATTTCTGAATAAAATGGGGTTTATAAAGAAAACCAATGAAATGGAAAATGTCAAAATCTGAAATAATCCCTTAAAATTAGGTAAAAGTATTGTAAACAAAATATTAAAAAAAAACAGCATTTATTGAAAAGCCAGATGATGTAAAAATCTCAAACAAAAGACTGTAAAAAATTAACTATCTGGGGCTGGAGAGATGGCCTAGTGGTTAAGGGCACTGACTGTTCTTGCAGAGGACCAGGGTTTGATCCCCAGCACCCACATGGTGGCTAAGAACCTTCTGTTACTCCAATTCCAGGAGAACTCGAGTTCCAGGAGAATCCGAGACCCTCTTCTGACCTCTGCGGCATTGCACGACAAACCTACATGCAGACAGTACACTCATACACATACAAAAATAAATAAAATTAAAAAAATAACTATCCATAAAAAAGTGAAAAATGGAAAATTGATTGTATTTTGAAACGGATGAAAAGCAGTAAAACAAACCTTGGTTACTCCTCTGACATAAAAAATTATTAATGGAATTTCAATTGTCTTTTTATAATAATCCAATATAAAAACCCCAAAACCAAAATTGTGAAAGGATCAGAACATGCCATTAAATAAATTGTAAAAGTATTAGAACATGGCCTTAGTTGTTACAAGCTCTGATGTAAATTCAAGCTTCTTGCCATGTGGTCTAGATGGGAGCTGGTGTGGTTCAGCGCCGCCATGGAAACAGGGCGTGCACAGACACAGCCTCAAGATGGCGCTGAGGAGTGGGCATGGTTCAGTGTGGCTGGCATGGAAACAGAGCATGTGCAGGCACAATCTGCCACTCCCGTTCCTATTTGAATGCGTGGCGGGAAAAAGCTGTGTGGTAGTGGCGGGGCACGGTGGAGGAGCACGGTGGCACAGGGGAGGGGGAAACCGCACAGCAAGAAAAGTCACATGGTGTGTGTGGGGGAAGAAGCCACAGTAAAAGAAAGAAAGAAAAAAGCTTGGATTGAGGGTGCAGTCTGTTACTGCAGAAATCTGCCAAGGGTGCAGGGAGGCCGGGAGAGAGGGGAGAGACGGATCAGTGATGTGGGGTGGGGGAGGGAAGCTCGAGGAGCAGGAAAAACAGGTTAGGAAAACTCAGCCTGAAAGGTACTTTGAGTGTTAAGGAAGTGTCCTTTCTTAAACTCAGAAGTAGGGAACAGGAACCTGCAAGCCTTAGGCTCAGCATCCCGAGTCCACAGGGGAGGTCAGTTACACAATGGGACCCTAGGGTCTGCAGTTTCAGTGACCCGAGAACTGCAGAGAGGGTTTGGAGCGAGGCAGGCTCAGGAACCCAGTGAGGTAGCCTGCAAATCTCAGTGGGTTCTAAACGGTGGTAGGCTAAGGCTGAGAAGAGAAGCGGAGAGAGGATGGAGAAAGCATGAGAGGCCAAAGCGGGAGAGAGAGAGGGAGAGAGAGAGAGGGAGGGACGGAAGGAGGAAGGGTGGGGGAGAGCAGAGAGTGGTACCTCGTTGTGAAATGTGGAAGCTGGTTGTCTGGAGAAATTCGCCGCTGGCAAGTCCCAGAGGGGGTGTGTGTGTGTGAAATGTCGATCGAGTCCACGGCACCAGAATGTTAGGTTATAAAAGGGGCCATGCACCCCGAGCCCCCAGCTAAAAAGGCACATGAGGGTTAAGTCACTCTGGGATCACGATTTACTTCCATGTGGAACTGCCAGAGCAGGCTACCTGCAAGCACGTGGTGGAGGAACCGGTGCAGGAGCAGGGGCAAAGGCAGGGGCAAGATGGCAACTGGGGCCCAACTGTTAGGGTTCCAGAATCCACACCAGACACACCAAAGGATGGAAAACCAAGACTTTATTTCAGGGAAAAAGTAAACCAGCATGCTGGAGTGGGAGGGAAAAGGCTCCGACCCCAATAACTTGGCTCGCAGGCCTTTTATACAGGGTCTAGGGGAATTTTAGCAGTGTTTGGGTAACTTCTAGCCTTATTGGATAATAACAGGCTTATGGCTCATGGTCAGGTCAGCCCAACAACACCCCACATACCAACAGTTATCTTTAGACACAATCCTGCAACTGGAATGAGGAAATGTTGGGTCAGTCCATCTGCCCTCACATACCAACAGTTATCTTTAACAAGTTTAAGTTAGCTGTTCTTGAGGCCTTGAGCAACTGTCTGAGCAATCAACCTTTTCCCTGGACTGGGCAGGTTCCATTAATTGCTTAAAATGGCGGCCATACTCAAAATGGAGTCAGTGTGGGCCTCTCTTACATTCCCCCCTCGAGTTGTATACTGGGAGGCTAATCTTAGACTCCATTGTCTTCTTCCTCAGGGGGCCATATACAGGGCTATACCTGGTCCTGAGTACCATGAGCTGGATGGTGGACAAACGCTCCTTTAAGAAATTCATTAGGAGGTTGAACAGGCAGGGACCAAAGGTGAGGGCTGACAGCAAGAGTGTCAGGGGTCCCGCCAGGGCAGTGAGCAGTGTAGTTAGCAATGGGGACCAGTCAAACAGGGATTCATACCAAGATTGGTTTGACTCATACAGACGTTTTCTTTCTTGGAGTCTAGTCTTAACTACAGACATAGATTCTCTAATGATTCCTGAGTGATTGGCATAAAAGCAACACTATTCTCCTAAGGCCACACACAGACCCCCTTGCTGCATGAACAATAGGTCCAGTCCCCATCTATTCTGCAAGACCACCTCAGCCAATGAATTTAGAGATTTCTCTAAGAATTCTAGCTGTGTTTGTATCTCAGACAGATCCTGATCAATGGCTTGAGATAATGTCTTGTAATTCTTGTAATATAAGTGCTGAGGTGCCAGTGCCCACTGCCCCTGCTACTAGCAGGGTGGATATAACTACTGCACTCACCCTGAAGTTGCGTTTGGCCCTGTGAGATAAGTGTCTAGCCACATTGTCCAGCGGCATTTCCATGTCTTCCCCTGAGCGGTAGTAGATGTGAGGAATGAGCCTTACAAGTAGGCAGAAACCTCGGGTATTATTTAAGATAGCTGCATGGATGCAGGGAGTAAGACCTGTGCTACATGCCCGCCATGTCTCCTCAGGGGGTATAACATAGAAGCTAGTGGAATTGAGTGATATTGACACATTACAGAGGTGGGCATATGATTGGTGAACCTGCAAGCGGTTAGAGACTATGCAAGTGTCCTTCCCGGATATCTGGCCCAGGGTGAACCCTGGTGAGTCCTGGAGAAAAGCCCACTGGCAGTGGGACTGGTTAGCACTAGTATTCAGATTGGGCTGGGAAACTGCAATCCCTTCCTAAAAGGGAGGTTTGGGTGTAAGGCAAAGCCAGCAGTCATGGGTCATATTGGGATTGGTTCGGTTCAGTGCCTGGAAGGAAGCATGAAGTATAGCTTTGAGCCCCACAGTCTCTGGGTCTAGTGGCAATGCTGGCATGGTGGAATTCGTATTGGGAATGGCTGCCATTTCTGCAGGTACTGCCCTGATTGTGGGTTTTAGGGACCCCTCTTGTAGAGCACAGTTAGGGCCCACAGGGGCAGCTTGCTCAAGGGCCTGGGCCAAGAGTTGTATAGTGATTAGGGCTCCAGGATCAGACTCCCACATGTAGCCATACCCTCTGAGTCCCCATATTTTCCCTAGCATCCAATCTGTTTTCCCCTTGCCCACCTCAGTAAATTCCATTTTAATCACTCAAGTAGATGGAGCATAGCAGCGAGGGAGTAGCTTAGGATTTATCAAGGTTAGAGAGATGTCATCACCCCCTTAGTTTTCCAATAGGTGTATCCGGTTGTTTTGCAACCCCATTCAGCACAGAAGTATTCACAAATTGTTCCACAAGAACTTCTGCCCTTGGTCTGGGGGCAGGCATAAAAGTAATACTTAATGTAGGGGCATCCATTCCCGGCGTAGGTCAGCCTCAAGAGGCTGCAGTAATCAAATAGTAACTCAGGCCACCAGGTGTTCAAAGGAGCAGTCTTAGAGGTTGAATTAAGAATTTATCTTTTACGACCCAAGTCAGGTTGTAAGGGATATGAAGGTTTTGCCCTAAGCCCAGAGACAAAGGGAACATTAGGAACAACAAAGTCAAAGCCCCTATTGGGGTTCTGCCCAAAGCCTTATCTTTAGAGGGTCCTCGTTGTCTTTGACGGTGGTCCATTGCTTGTCCCCCTGTCTAGCATCTGTTGCAGGCTTGAGATGGGAATGATGGATCCAAGTTCTCAGTCCATCCACTTTCACAGCGGTTGGTGTGGTGAGGATCACGATGTATGGTCCCTTCCACCTGGGTTCCAAGGTTTCTCTATGGTGTCTCTTCACCCAGATGAGGTCTCCTGGCTGGAAGGGGTGGGGTTCCACAGGAGGCAGGCTGTGGACATGTCGGATCAGCAGGAACAGGTGGTCTTGAGTCTTCTGGATGGCCTGTAAAGACATTAGGATGTCCCAGTTAGTGACTTCTGCTAGTAAGTCATCCTTGAGTTTGGGGCAGAGGGGAGGTGGCCTCCCAAACATAATTTCATAAGGGGTTAAGCCTTGTACATAGGGGGTGTTTCTTGCTCTCAATAGAGCGAAGGGAAGGAGCCCCACCCAGTCACCGCCAGTCTCCAGGGTTAATTTAGTTAAGGTCTCCTTAAGGGTCCGATTCATTCTTTCTACCTGACCTGAGCTTTGGGGATGATATGCACAATGTAATTTCCAATTAGTCCCCAAGATCTTACCTAAGGCCTGGGTTACCTGGGAGATAAAGGCTTGTCCGTTATCCGAACCTATAACTGCAGGAAGTCCATACCTGGGAATGATCTCTTCCCAATGTTAAAGCAGCTTCATTCTTGGTGGGGAAGGCCTCCACCCATCCTGAGAAGGTATCTACAAAAACTAGAAGATACTTATACCTGTGCCTACCAGGCTTAATCTTGGTGAGGTCCACCTCCCAGTGAACTCCTGGGGCTGTTCCTCTTTCCCTCTTTCCCAAAGTGATAGAGACAGGAGAGGCAGCATTTGTGACCTGGCAGACCATGCATCTTGATACCTCATTGCACACCATCTGATGCAAGCGAGGTATGTGGTATCTTGGCTTTATGAGTGCTGTCAGTTTATTTACACCCAGGTGGGTTCCTTCATGTAGCTGTTTAATCAGGGATCTTCCTAGGGCTGATGGTAATATCAACAGGTCAGTCTTAGGATAAGTCCATCCTTTCTTCTGGTAGGAATTCGGGAGTTTCTGGATGTATTTGGTATCTTCTGGGGAGTATGTTGGAGTTGGGGTTAGCACTGGAGCAGGCAGGCTGAGGTTTGAATGGCTGCCATCACTGTTGCCTGGGTTTGAATGGCTGCTCTTTTGGCCTCCTGGTCAGCCAAGCGGTTTCCTTTTGCTATTGATGTATAGCCCCTTTCTGGTGGCCTGGGCAATGGATAATGGCCACTCGGCTTGGCAGCCAAATGGAAGCCAATAGGCCTAGAATTTGTTGTTTATTTTTGATAGTCTTTCCCTCTGCTGTCAGAAGTCCTCTCCTGATATACAGCCCCGCGTACATGTGCCGTTGCAAAGGCATAATGGCTGTCAGTTTAGATGTTCACTGCTCGTCCCTGGCCCATCCTGAGTGCTGCCATGAGGGCTATGAGCCCTGCCTGCTGAGTGGAAGTCCCCTGTGGCAGAGACTGTGTCCAAAGAGGCCCTTTTTCATCCACCACCGCTGCCCCGGAGTACCTGATCCCATCCTGTATGAAGCTGCTTCTGTCAGTGTACATGGTGATATGTGGGTTATCCAATGGCATGTTGGTGAGGTCTGGTCTCAGTCTTTGGAGGTGGTTGAGGATCTCCAAGCAGTCATGAGGCTCAACTTGCAGGTCCAGGGTGGGTAGCAGGGTAGCTGGGTTCAGGGCTGTACTGGTGGTAAATGTTACTCGGGGCTAGTCTAGTAGTAATGACTGATAGTGAGTTAGTCAAGCATTGGATATCCATTGATCAGGTGGGCTACGGAGCATCCCCTCAATAGCATGGGGGGTAGTTATGACAAGGGGCTGGCCCAGAGTAAGCTTGTCAGAGTCTTTGATCAGCAGTGCAGTGGCTGTGATGATCTTGAGGCAACGCGGCCAGCCCGACACGACCGGATCCAGTTTCTTAGGTAAGTAGGCCACTAGTCGCTTCCATGGGCCAAGGGTCTGAGTCAGGACCCGTTTTGCAATTCCACCTGTCTCATCTACAAACAACTGGAAAGGTTTGTCCAGGTTTGGCAAAGCCAGGGCAGGGGCAGACAAGAAAGCCTCCTTGATCTTAATGAAGGCTGACTCCTGCTCAGGGGTCCATGTAAAGTCTGATTCCTGGCCTCTAGTGGCCTCATACAACAGCCTTGCCAGTTCTGCAAAGCCTGGAATCCAGAGTCTGCAAAACCCTGCAGACCCAAGGAACTCCCTCACTTGCCTCCTTGTGGTTGGGATGGGGATGCTAGGGATCGTTTGTTTCCGTGCCTGAGAGAAGGCACGTTGGCCCCCTCCTTGAGTTGAAATCCCAAATAGGAGGCTTCCAAGGCACACCCAGCAGGCAGGACAGCTTCTGTCCAATGTTTTGTTTAATCGCGTTTGAAGACTCGGAAACTGAGCACTCAGATAAGGCTGAAGTATAAGGAAGAATGGAGCCACAATCCTTTCTGGCATCTCTTCCCTCGTCTCTTGGACCCTGACAAGTTCTTAGAAGCCATGAAGGCTATGTTATCAAATCACACTCTGAGGGTTCCTTCCAGATCTACAACCCTAGCTGAAGGGCCAGACCAGAGTATCACACCTTCCAGTGTGACTGACCTTGAGCAAGTATGATCACCAGGAGCACAGCCAAAAACAGGAAGGCAAGCAGCTGGAGCACCAGGGGGATGCAGCCATGTCTCAGACTCTCTGCAGGAGAGAACGGTCACAGGACCCCAGAACAGACTTACTGCCACCATCTTCCCCCTAGAATCCAGAAGGTCAAAGTCCTCACTTCTTTCCTGTGACCCATGATTCCATTCCTTAGGCTCCATCCCCTCAGGACCCAGGAGTTCACAGCCCAGCATCGACCTCCCCATGGTCCATAATTCCATTCCTCACGTGCCTCTTCCTGGGACCCAAGAGTTCAGAGCCCAGCCTCCACCTCCCCATGGTCCTTGATTCTAGTCCCTAGATTTCACCTTCCCAGGATACAGAAATCGAAGGTCCCTCCTTCCCAGAAGTGGGTCTTGGGATATTCTCCAATAGGAGAATATTCCACTTCTGGGAAGGGCTCTGTATTGTTCTTCAGCCCCTCTCCCTGAAGTACCTGTCCAATGGTGAAGTCCATAACTTGGTCCTAATCCAGAGCTGCCAACAGAATATCTGGTGCTGATGATCATACACTCTTCATCTTCTGAAAGAAGAGATTGGTCAGAGCCTGGGCAGACTCAGCCCTGAGCTGCCCCCATGGACCATGGACTCCCTTCCTGAGCTCCCAGAGTCCCAGACCATCCTCACCTGGGATTCCCAGACATGGTGTCTTCACTTCTGTGGGGTCACTCATGGTCACCACTGTCCCCTAGTGCTGGGGACTGCTGGAGATCACAGCTTTTATTTGCCCATCACCTGATCACTCTCTGGGTGTTCTATTAATCAGGAAAGGAAAAAGGAACCGAATGTGGACTGCGAAAGAACATGAGGGCAGGGCTGCACCACTTACACAGCACTTCTCATAGCAAGTAACCAAGGATTCTTTAGGGAGAGGTTTGGAAAGTTTGCGATTCATAGGAGAAAGGATCCGGTATATTCACGGTATAACGGTGTGACCAAATTATGGGATGCTTTTATCAGTAGCTTACACAATAAATCCACTTGGTTATACCTTTTCCACCTACAGTGAGCGTGAGATGGACATGTATTCACAGTGTGGGTGAGTGGGTGTGAGATGAACACGTATTCACAGTGTGGGTGTGTGGGTGTGAGATGAACATGTATTCACAGTGTGGGTGTGTGGGTGTGATATGACCATGTATTCTAGGAGCACGGTGACTCCACCAGAATACCAAAGTCATCAAAAACCACCTTAAATAGGAATGTCAGCAAACCAAGGCAGCTTGGGGAGAGAGGGAAGAGTTTTCCAGAATCTGAGGTATTGCCCATCGATGCTCACTGTAGGTGGAAAAGGTATAACCAAGTGTTACATTAAGATGGTAATGCCAGCTGGGCATGGTGATGCACGCCTTTAATCCCAGCACTGTCGGGTGTGGGTGTCTTTGAGTCATGTGTGACCTCTTTCCACACTCTGCCCTTCCCTTTTTGCCTCAGCTACAGGATTTGCCTCCTGCCTGCAGGCTGGCAGTCTCTGGGCTCTGCTCCCAAAAGAAGGGGGGAGGGAACACCTCCGGTGAACACCCGTAGGAAAAATAAGCAGACTCACACACACGCGTGGAGAACTGGGGAGGATAGGAACTCCGTTTATTTACTGTCAGCGGTCTATATATTCAAGACTACCATGCTTTGGGCAAAGAACTGGGGAGCAGGCAGAAGGGAGGGGTGAGCCAACTTGGTTCTAATTGGGGGGGTGCAGAGCTCTGGTTTGTGCAACCGGTAACTAGAGGTGTGACATTCTGCTCAATGCCTCAAGGGAAGGGGCCTGGGACTTTGCAGAGATAGGGTGAAGCAAGAATCATTTTAATATCCCAAATCTTCTGGCTACAGATAACTCTGGAAGCCCACAGAGATATCAGATAACTGGAGATCTTCCCAAGACAGGTCTTACAATTTCCCGCTTCAAGCCACACACAAAGTTCCATTCCCACATCCCACCCTTTGTTTTTTAATTAAAATAGAGCAGCAATGTCAAGGTCCTCTAGGGAGTCCCCTGGGATGGCCTGGTATTGGATTAGAACAGTCTTGACCGCAACCTCAGTGAGTGTATTGATTCGGTTTTTGATAAACTGGAGGACACAGGGTGCGACAGTCAGGAGAATTCCTAGGGTGACAATGGGTCCCAGATAAGGAAGTAGCCAGGAGGTCAAGGGGTTGGAAAACCACGGGACAGAAACTTGTGGAGAGTATCTATCACGGAGTTATTTCCTGAGATTTTTTAGAGTTTTAACATTTTGCTCAACAATACCAGACTCTTTAAATAAAACCCTTTAAATAAAAACAACATTCTTCTCCCAGGAACATGCAGGTTCCCCCATTTTCTGCAGTTAACAAGTCCAGGGCTTGCCGGTTCTGTATCACCACCTCGGCCAGAGAAGTTATCTGCCTCTGGAGCGATTCAAGGCTGTTCATTGTGGATGCCATTGCATCATCAAGCTTAGTTTGGAAGTCCTCTTCCATGCTGTAAACCTTCACTAGGGCTCCGCCCACAGTTCCCATCACTGCTGTGAAGAAGGCGAGGCCTAGGCTGACCAGAACCGGATGAAAATCTCTCTCCTTTGATGGTCTGGGTCCAGCCGCAGCATCCAAGTGACTTCTTCCTTTTCATAAAGGAAGAGCTGAGGGGTGATAATTATGGGCAAACAAATTCCAGAACCAGTAGCATTTGCACAGAGGGATGCGGTGCCATCACACCAGAGAACGAATGGTGATTTGACACACAGGGTCCTGTCGAGAGGGACACTTCAGAGGCACCTGGGGTCTGGGGCTGCCACAGCTCCTACTAAACAAATAGGAAGTATAGTGAGTTGGAAATGCCATGAAACACTGGCTCTGTCTCCACAGAGGCAGATTCCTGTAAAGAGGTGTTAGAGGGGATGGCAGTGAAAAAAGGGCGCGTGAAGGATGCAGAGAAAAAACATTGGGAGACATTAGGGTGGGTAGTGTAATTGAGGAGATCTCTGGAGTATTCAAAGTACTGAGGCCATGTTACAGTGGACTGCAGCTTTCCTTCCATTTTGGACTCCTGTAACAGAATGTGGGATTGAATGAGGAGGATGGGTTGAGGAGCTAGAACAAGCTGGCGAGAGATACAGATGTCTGCCGTTGGGTTCCAGGTGTTGCTGAAAGGGTAGAGTTTTCCCTCTTCTCCAGCTCTCTAGCACTCACTCCAGGGGTCCTGTATATTAATTTTAAACTCGTTATTTCAGATTTGAAATAGGCTTCTTGGGCTGCGAACACTCTCCAACCTGCAAGACCAGAATCTACAACCACCATAAGTATCAGCTTCCTGCAAGGACCGTTCTTTGTTAAGATGGGGGAAACAGATAAATGGTGCCTGGGAGGTAGTGGTGGAATTGGGAAACACAGTAGTTGTGATTGCTTCACTACAGCCTTGCAAAGGACAGTTGCTGGTTCCAATTACCTGATTTCTTCCTTTCAAAGCTTCTCTGACAAAAATCACCAGACATGGGTCCAAGTCAGAGGTCTGTTCTCAGGCTGGGCAGAGATAGAGTTAGTTTGAACTATTATCAGAGCAGCTAAAAGTATGGCAGACAGGGGTGCAGAGGGGGACACATGGATTTTGTAGAAGTGAGGAGTTGTTCAAGTTTCTTCCAGAGCGACAGGAGTGCCATCTTTTTGGTCAGTGGGGATTAATCTGACATTTCTGGCTGGAATCCAAATGGGTCTGGGACAGTCCTGTGGAATATGCAAGCAAAGCCCCTCCCAGTTGTTAACAGTGGATTGAGTCCTTTCCATTGATTGTCTAAGGGGTCTTTCCATCTGACAAGTATTTGAGGTATAGTGCTGGGTGTCTGCCAGTGTTTGACTATGGCTGGACACTTTGAATCTCTGTAAATGTTAAAGAGGTTTAGGGTTGCCAATGCCATGGCCAGCTGGATGTTAGGAGGGTATTTCCCCGCCTTTTGTTTTAATAATTGATTTTTTAGGACCTGATGGGTCCATTCTATGATGCCTTGTCCCTGTGGGTTGTGAGGGATACCTGAATGATGTGCAATATTCCATAATTGACAAAATGATTTAAAGTGAGAGCTAGGAAATGCTGACCCTTTGTCTGTTTTAACCTGTTTGGGGATGCCCATGGTAGCAAAGGTAGAAAGTAGATGGGCAGTGAGGCCCTTGGCTTTCTCTCCTGTATGGGGAGTAGCCCAGATAAATTTGGAATAAGTGTCTATGGTGACAAATGCATATTTTTGTTTTCCAAAAGAAGCTATGTGTGTAATATCAGTTTGCCAGAGTGCGTTGGCCTTCAATCCCCTGGGGTTAATTCCCAAAACCTGTAGCACAGGTGTTCTAACTAGAGTAGAACAGGACGAACAAGTTCTGAGGATTCACTGAAGTTGGGCAGAGGGAATTGTAGGAAAGCGGGCTTGGAGACCTTTCAGGTTAACATGGGTGAGGGAGTGGAATTTTTCTGCTTCAGAGAGGGATAAGACATAAACCCCTGTAGAGGAGACTCAGTCTTCAAGAGAGTTGCCTCCAGAGAGAGGTTCTGGCAGAAGGCTGTGGGCATGAATGTGCTGTATGAAGAGGGGGTGACTCCCATTCTGTAAAAGGGATGAAACTGCAATGAGAAGGGGGGAGAGGGGATTTTTGTCTAATAGGACAAAGGATCTGGATAGCCAGGGCAGCAGATTCATCACATAGATACTGTCTGAGAAGAGATTAAGAGGCCTGTTGGTTTCTTTGAGAGCTAGATAAACAGCATAGAGTTCTCTGTACTGTGAGGAATGGTCAGGGAGAAGGTGAAACAGGATCTGAGGGGCTTGATCCAGGTTGTCATAAATGATGGCTGCAGCCCCTCATTTCCCTCTGTCTGTGAAAACAGATGCGGCCTGTCTTATAGGCGCATCTTGGAAAAGATGGGGAGGAAGCCAGTTTAGCAATGGGAGAGCAGAGACCCACTTGTTGTTAGAGTAGTGATTTTCTATCTGTCCTGGAAATCCCACGAGGCTTATGGCTATATGATCATGATTTTGCATCAGCCACTGGATATCCAGGAGGGAGAAGGGTGTCACTATGACATCATGCTCTTTCCCCAATGTCTGCAGGCAACGTTCCCACCCATTTCTTATAGCAGCTAAAGAATCCATTTCAGTTAACAGTTGGGGAGTTCCCCCTGTGGGTTTGTGCAGCCACTCTAGTACTCCCCTGGATTGGTAAAGGGCCCCTATGAGCATGGGGGTAGGGTTAAAAATAAGCGACTGCACAGGAAGGGAGGTTGTGAAACGTGCTAAAGCCATGCTCTGGAGAGCTCTGTTGACTTCAGCCAGAGCTTCTGAGGCTTCTGCTGTGAGCTTTTGCCTGGAAGCTGGGTCCCTGTTGCCTTGAAGAAGGTCAAAGAGAGGCTGTAGCATTGTGGTGGGGATGGACAGCCATGGGCAAAGCCAGTTAAGATTTCCTAGGAAGGACTGAAGGGATGCTAGCGTGAGCTTGGGAGGAAGGGAGAGTATAGGTTTGAGGGGTCTCACTGCAGTGAGAGAAATTTCTGTGCCTAGGAAACAAATTGGGGGAATCATTTGAACCTTAGCATGGGCTATTTTAAATCCAAAAGCTTCTAAGGATGTAAAGCCTGTCCTTTAAAGTTGTCGGGTTAGTTGATGATTTGTTCCAAACTAAAATGTAGTCCATATAATGGAAGACTTGCAGACATTGTTCCATATGGGGTTTAAGAGTCACTGCTACCACCTCTTGGCAGAGCTGTTGGCCATGCCTTGTGGCAGGACAGTCCACTCATAATGAGTTGCTGGACCTGAGTTGTTAATTGCAGGAACTGAGAAAGCTAACTGCTTGCAATCCTCAGCATGGAGGGGAATGGAAAAAAAGAGTCTTTTATAGCTAAGGCTAGCAGAGGGGTGTTAGCTGGAATAGCAGAGGCAAGGAGGAGATGCCTCTGTGGTGACCCCCATATATGCATAGCTCTATTAATGGCTCACAGGTCTTGTAAGAGACGCCAACCTCCTGTTGTCTTTTTTATGACAAACACAGGGGTGTTCCAGGGACTGTGAGATGGACGACTACATCTCAATGAAAATTGTTCCTTGACTAAGTCTTGGTGAGCTTGTAATTTATCCCCTGGTAAGGGCCACTGCTCAATCCAGGTTGCATCATCTGACTTCCAGTCCAAACGAGGAGGAGCATATTCTGTAGTGACCCTCAGGATTGGGGGTGCTTCTTCCTGAGATGATGGAGGCATTTTCCCCCCAGTTAAATGGTCTGTCTGGGCATGGTTGTTCTCATCTGGAGTGGCAATAACCACATCCAAAGCCTCTAAAATATCTCGCCCTACTAGATTGATATTAGTGGGTGCTATTAATGGGTGATTCTGACCCATGTTTCCATCAGGGTCTTCCCAGGTGTAAACATTTTTAGTTATGTAAGACTGTAAACAGCCTGGTACTGAGACAAAAACAGACCCGTTGACCAATGGAACAAAACTGAAGATCCAAATCTGAGCACATACAATTTCAGCCATCTCATATTTGACAAGGGGACCAAGAAGACACAATGGAGAAAAGACAGCATCTTCAGCAAGTGGTGTTGGCAAAACTGGATCACCACTTGTAGAAGAATTAAATTAAACCCCTACCTCTCACCCTGTACAAAAGTCAACTCCAGATGGATTAAAGACCTCAACGTGAAACCCCAAACTCTGAAGGTGATAGAAGAAAAAGTTGGCAGCAGACTACAAGACATAGGCGTAGGAAAAGACTTCCTAAATCAGACAGCAGCTGCACAAGAATTAAGGTCGACAATTGACAAATGGGACCTCATCAAACTCAAAAGCTTCTGTACATCAAAAGAAACAATCAAGGAAGTGAAGAGAAATCCCACAGAGTGGGAGGAAACCTTCACTGCAGATACATCTGACAAAGCATTGATTTCCAGAATATATAAACTACTCAAAAAACAAAGAAAAAAGAAAACAAACGACCCGCTCAATAGATGGAGCAAAGAACTGAACAGAGACTTCACAAGCGAGGAATTAGAGATGTCTGAGAAACACCTCAAGAAGTGTTCAACATCACTAATCATTAAGGAAATGCAAATGAAAACCACTTTAAGATATCATCTTACTCCAATAAGACTGGCTAGGATCAAGAAAACAAATGATACCAAGTGCTGGAGAGGTTGTGGGGAAAGGGGAACACTCATCCACTGCTGGTGGGAATGTAAACTCGTACAGCCACTATGGAAAGCAGTGTGGAGAACCCTTGGAAGACTTGGAATGAACTTGCCACCCGACCCAGCCATACCACTCCTGGGCATGTACCCTCAAGACTTACGCCACCACAGAGATACATGCACGGCCATGTTTATTGCAGCTCTCTTCACAATAGCAAGGAGCTGGAACCAACCTAAATGCCCCTCAACTGATGAGTGGATAGAGAAAATGTGGTACATCTACACAATGGAGTTCTATGCAGCAGTAAAGAAAGATGACATCATGAGCTTTGCAGGAAAATGGCTGGAGCTAGACGACATCATGCTGAGTGAAGTAACACAGTCCCAGAAAAACAAATGATGAATGGTATCCCTCATTTGTGGATGCTAGTGCCAATTACCTAGTTGTAAGTATTTCTTGTGCATGGCCCCTTGAGCTTTTGTCCAAAGCAGTTGGGAGTGATGCATATTGGAAACAACAGCAACAACAACAACAACAACAACAGAAAGGACTGCATCAAAGAACTGACTGAAACAGTGAACTTCTGCTCAAATCAGTCAACTTCCACATGTAGAATATTGAGAAAGACCGAGAAAGAGATGAAAAGCATGTTTGTCAGAATGCATGAGCTCTAGTGTGGTGGGGGAATGGGGGGACACGGGTCTAGGTTTGATAAAAAATATATATAAATAAATAAATTAAAAAAGAAGTGTTCAACATCACTAATTATTAAGGAAATGCAAATCAAAACCAGTTTAAGATATCCTCTTACTCCAATAAGACTGGCTAGGATCAAGAAAACAAATGATACCAAGTGCTGGAGAGGTTGTGGGGAAAGGGGAACACTGATTCGCTGCTGGGGGAATGTAAACTCGTGCAGCCACTATGGAAAGCAGTGTGGAGAACCCTTGGAATGAACTTGCCACCTGACCCAGCCATACCACTCCTAGGCATGTACCCTCGAGACTCACCCCACCGCAGAGATACATGCATGGCCATGTTTATTTCAGCTCTCTTCACAATAGCAAGGAGCTGGAACCAACCCAAATGCCCCTCAACTGATGAGTGGATACAGAAAATGTGGTACAGCTACACAATGGAGTTCTATGCAGCAGTAAAGAAAGATGACATCATGAGGTTTGCAAGAAAATGGCTGGAGCTAGAGGAC
Organism: Rhizomys pruinosus; assembly: GCA_009823505.1. Classification (NCBI taxonomy): domain Eukaryota; kingdom Metazoa; phylum Chordata; class Mammalia; order Rodentia; family Spalacidae; genus Rhizomys; species Rhizomys pruinosus. Next base: position 286,065 of record VZQC01012024.1, on the reverse strand, counting down.
ATCATGCTTAGTGAAGTAACACAGTACCAGTAAAACAAACGGTGAATGGTATCCCTCATCTGTGGATGCTAGTACCAATTACCTAGTGTAAATATTTCTTGTGCATGGCCCCTTGAGCTTTTGTCCAAAGCAGTTGGGAATGATGCATATTGGAAACAACAACAACAACAACAACAACAACAACAACAACAGAAATGACTGCATCAAAGAACTGACTGAAACAGTGAACTTCTGCTCAAAACAGTCAACTTCCACATGTAGAATATTGAAAGAAAGACTGAGAAAGAGATGAAAAGCTTGTTTGGCAGAATGCATGAACTCTGGTGGCATGGGGAGATGGGGGGACATGGGTCTAGATTTGATAAAAAAATATAAATAAAGAAAGAAAAAAAATAAAGTGGTAAAAAAAGACTGTGAGGGCCCTCCTATTCCTAGAAGTTTAGGTTCTGGGAGCAAGGGCCAGTCAGGGGGTATTTCTTGCTTTATATAATGGTTCTATCTGCCCCTGTATCTATTAAACATTTAAAAGACCTCCCCCAATTTTAATTGTCAGTGCAGGATGTGAGCCTTCTGAAATAGACGCTGCCCAGAGGGTGTGCACTGACTCTTTTTCCCCCTTTTTTCCCTGGGCTAAGGGCTGCCCGCCCAGGAGTTTAAAGGTGGCAATTTTTTCTCATCTTTATCATAGTTTGAGCAGCAATCTTTCCTCCAATGATATCCTTTTTTACGCCAGGGGCAGAGAATGTATGGGGGGGCATTCAGGAGGCCCTCTGGGAGAGACTGGTGCTTTCAGGCACTGTCTTTTCCAATGACCTCTGTCTCCACAGTTAAAACATTTCTCATTTGTGGTGACAGCAGCAGCCAAGGCTTGAGCTAGGTAATTAGCTTTGTGGGAGGCTGTGCCCATGTCCTGAGTTGCCACTATCCATCTGTCATAATGGTCATCTTTTAAGCCCTGGCATGCTTGTCTGCACTCGGAATTCATTCCCTCCCAAACGATATTTTTGAGGAGAATCTCTCTGGCTGTAAAATTGGGGCTCTTCCTCTCTAGGCTGCTTTTAGTTCTTAAGATAAAGTCAGATAGGGGTTCCTCAGGTTTTTGCCTAGGAAATAATGAACTGGCCTGAGAGTCAGTGGGTGGTGTAATTCTATCCCAGGCCTATAGGGCTCAAAGGTGGACCTGATCAAGGAATCCTGGGGCCAGTCCGGCCTGTTGCATCCCTGTGCTAAACTCTCCTTCTCCAAAGAGCCGTTCATAACCGCAGTCTATGTTAGGTTGCCCTTGATTTCTCCAAACCTGTTGGAAACATTTGTCTCTGTATAGTGCTTCTCATTGCAAAAATAGCAGACCTGGGAATGAAGACCTACAAATATCTCTCCAGTCTTGTGGAGTGTTAAGAGAAGCACAAAAGCTCTGGAGAATGGACTTTGTCCATGGTGCCTGAATGCCATCCTCTCTGACTGCTTGCCTGAGTTCTTTCAACTCACTTGCCTGGTACGGGTACCAGTTTAGAGAGCGACCCCGAGTCAGAGCTAAATTAACAGGGAACGCCTGTAATTGAAGATCTGGGTTATCCCGAATCTGGCACAGTTTTTCTGTAACAGAGAGGGAGGAGGCTGAAGGTGTTTCTGGCCTCTTGACAGGGAGTGGCTGATAACTAGGGGAAAGGTTAAAGCTAGCCGCTTGGATGTTTTTATTATCCTGTTCTATTTCTACTGGGTCTGAAGCTTGGGGGCTTTCAGAGGGAATTTTACTGGGGTTTTCAAGGGGAGTTTTAGGAGGTTCTTGAGAGGAGGGGGTCTGCAATTTAATTTTGTTGTTTTCCTTTCCTGGCGTGGTTTGGTGAGAAGGCCCTAAGCATTGTCTCACCGCAGCTAGTAGAGGCAAGAACGTGAGAGATGCCGGGGCATTTTCTCGATGTCTAGCGTCCTGTGCCACACGCGTCCAGGATTCTGAACTCCATAAGTCTGCAGGGGACATCCACAGGGCAATATTAAGAGTCTCATTCCAAAAGGAGGCAGCTTCCCATGTGGAAATTTTAACTCCTTGACTCTTCAGGAGTGTTTTTATTTTCTTATCCTGTGGATATTCTTGGCGTGTCTGTTACCCATGATAGAGATAGGAAGTGCTAGTGGTTAGGGAAAGAGACAGACTGTTCAAAAGACTAACCTCACAGGAAGAGGTAATTTCATGGAGATGTGCCACAGCTGGCCATACAGAGGACAGAGACTTAAAGCAGATTCAAAGATTAATATCCCATGGGAAAAGAGTTAAATTCCATGGAGATATACCATAGCTGGTCATGACTACCCTGGTTAGGGAGGGTAGCTCCTTGTCTCCACAGTAAAACCCTCCAAGATTTCCCTCGTGTGGGGGAAATCAGGGCTAAGAGAGACAGCCCGATAAATACCTTTTTTCTTTCTTTCCTTCTTCCTTTGGCAGAAAGTCGAGCCATATGTTCTGGGTGCCAGTTTTTGGGTGTGGTGTCTTTGAGTCACGTGTGACTGCCTTCCACACGATGTCCTTCCCTTCTTGGCTCAGCACCAGGGCTTGCCTCCTGCCTGCAGGCTGGCAGTCTCTGGGCTCTGCTCCCAAAAGAAGGGGGGAGGGAATACCTCTGGTGAACACCTGTAGGAAAAATAAGCAGACTCACACACATGCGTGGAGAACTGGGGAGGATAGGAACTCCGTTTATTTACTGTCAGTGAGGTCTATATATTCAAGAGTACTGTGCTTTGGGCAAGGAAGTGGGGAGCAGGCAGAAGGGAGGGGTGAGCCAACCTGGTTCTAATGGGGGGACTGCAGAGCTCTGGTTTGTGCAACCATGCATTCTGCTCAATGCCTCAAGGGAAGGGGCCTGGGACTTTGCAGAGATAGGGCGAAGCAAGAATCATTGTAATATCCTGAATCTTCTGGCTACAGATAACTCTGGAAGCCCACAGAGATATCAGATAACTGTAGATCTTCCTAGGACAGGTCTTAGAATTTCTCACTTCAAGCCACATACAAAGTTCCATTCCCACACAGCACTAGGGAGGTAGAGGCAGGAGGATCTCTGTGAGTTCAAGGCCAGCCTGGTCTACAGAGTGAGTTTCAGGCTAGCTGGGGCTATAGGGAGACCCTGTCTCAAACACACACACACACACACACACACACACACACACAACAGAAAAAAAAAAAAAAGAAAAAGAAAGTAATGCCAAGTTTCCACTATGGGAGTTTAAAATTTTATCATTATTTCTACCCATTTCTAAATGGGATTATTTTTCATTTAACTTCTTGTATGGTATACTTACTGGGTTTTAAAGATGACTATTTAAACATTTTGCATTGTTTTACATATTTACTGGCTTTTAAAGGAAACTATTTTGGGTTTTGACTTTGTTTACATGATATTTACCTATTTTTAATGGATTATTTTGGATTTTGACATCTTTTATATGGTATATTTACTGATTTCTAAAAGGGACTATTTTGAATTCTTACATTGTTTTACATTGGATTTTCTCTATCCTTTAAAATTTACTTCCTCTCTCTAAGAGAACTTCATTTCACTCAGCTACTTACTTTTAAAGAAATGGTTTTAAGTTTTTCACTCTATAAATTTATTTCCAAGTGTTCTGTCTCCTAAGGAATCTTGGTTCTTCACATGTCGATTCCAGCCTGGTGAGCCCCTGCCCCTCCCTTTCACCCCTGCCATCACTGTTATTCCCACAAACTTATTGTAAACCTCAAATCTAGATATTTCTTCTCCAAGTTTTTCCTCTCCATCTACTGCCTGTCATCACCCCAAACCAAAACCTTTGTAACTATGTTCTCTATCACCCTACAAAGCTCCTCTACATACACCAGTAACCCTGACTTTCCAAACCACTGCTTTCTTCATAATTTTAACTGTGCTTGCTTACAGAAGATCATCATAATCAAATTCATTAATTCATATAATTATGTATGACCATCATTTTCTCATGTTGTTTAAAACTCCCCCTAAATTCATGTTTTTTATATGTTTTCATGTGTTAAGATCTAATGGATTTCCATGTAAAGAGATCTCACATAATTATATTAATTGTCTTCACATGTTACTTGTCTCAAAACAGTTAAAATCTATGGCCACTAAGTTTTCCTTCATTTTTTTGCACAAAAATTATTAGTTTTACTACCTGTTAGAATGAGTTTTCTCTCCAAAGTAATTGTTTTAAAGTATTTCCTTTGTTTACTGTAAATGTACTCTGATTTTGGTTTCCACACTTGACCTGGTTTTATTGGTATCAGGCCTCCAAAGATCTCATTCTGACCCTTCCTTACTAAACATTTACTAACAGATAGTTTCCTTTTCTTTTACTTAAATGGTCTCCTGAAGAAGGCCACGTGACAGCTGTGTCTCTGTCCCTCTGCCCAGAGATCAAATTAAAAATCCCTAAACTCATCCATACTCTGGCACTTGGGTCAGACACAGTAACACATGGCTTCGCCTGGGGTACCTTATAAAAACTGATCCCCCAAAGGCTCTTAAGACAATCTCTATTTTATTTTATAAAACTACTATATACTTTTGTGTATACACCACTGCCCTTGGCTTGAACTACGGCTTTCACAGACCATCCTCCCCTCCCCATGTGCTTCTGTCTTCCTCTCTCATTCTCTGAGTCCCTACATACCATTTTTATGCTCTACTTTACTTTTGGTGTTGTCAATTGTTAAATGGTCTTTATTTTGTATTGCTTTAATAAGCCTGAATATCTCCTGTCATCCCATTCCTTAGCGTTTCCCTTAATGAAATTGTCTTTATTGTTCATCTTATGGGAATGTAAACTCATACAGCTACTATGGAAAGCAGTATGGAGAACCCTTAAAAGACTCAAAATGAGCCTACCACCTGACCTAGTCATACCACTCCTGGGTACATACCCAGAAGACTCATCCTACTGCAGAGATACATGCACAACCATGTTCATTGCAGCTCTCTTTACATAGTGAAGAGCTGGAACCAACCCAAGTGCCCTCAACCAATGAGTGGATAGAGAAAATGTGGTACATTTACACAGTGGAGTTCTATGCAGCGGTAAAGAAAGATGACATTATGAACTTGGAAGGTAAATGAATGGAACCAGAAGATATTATGCTCAATGAAGCAACACAGTCCCAGAAAAACAAGTGACAAATGGTATCCCTCATCTGTGGATGCTAGCACCAAGTACCTAGTTGTAAGGCAAACTGAGCAACGTCAATGTTATATCCCTCTTTTTCTGAAAGCAACTGTGCTCTTATAATGTGAATCCCATCACAGGCTCTAGAATTAACCTAACACTTATTTTCAGACTTTGTAATCTTGGTATATAGGTGGAGGGTACGTAGGCATATTTTAGAGTAATATACGTTTAAAAGGAAAAATGTGAATCCTGAAATATGGTATGGAAATAACATACAATCTATTTTCAGATGACATAATTTTAGTATAAGTGATATATATATATATATATATATATATATATATATATGCATATGTTGAAGCAATACAAATTGGAGGGAACAACAGCAACAAAAGAACTGGGACAAAGAACTGACTGAAACAGTAAAGTTCTCCCAAGAGCAATAATCCTCTGCTTTGAAAAACTTTAAAAAGACTCAGAAAAAATTGAGAAATGATGTATGAAATGCACAAAACTTCAATAAAATATTAAAAATTGTCTTTAATTATCATATTGTAACTTTTAGTTATGGCCATAACTATTCATTTGCCATCTCATGTTGAGTTTGCAACCCAGTAAGGGATATTTACTATATTAAAATGTAAATGACACTTCTGAGAATTCTCTCCTCAGGGAAAAGTCCAATGGTCATTACTCAAATTATTTTCATTATGTTCATATTTTAATTTTCAACAAAAACGTGTTCCACAGCTAGAGACTCTCCGTACTGTGTAAACTGTAAAAAGTTTTAAATGTTATAATTTGACTGTCTTATTTGAGATAGTTGTTCATAATATGATCATAGAGATACAGTGTTATTATTATAAAAATTACTGTTACAACCAAAAATTTAAGCCCATTCCTCTGGCTTGCACTGTACACTTAGTTATAGTCTCAGATGAAATGAACACAGACAAGTATTGGGTCTCTGCTATGATTTGCATATACTACTTTTGATATTTTATCTTGTGCATAACAAAATAATTTGACTCAAGAAAAACTAGGTTTTGCTTCCTGGAACCATAGGGGATAGTCCAAATGAAAATAGCTTCAGTGAACATGATGTAAGTCAACCTATTTCCTGTCTATAGGTATGTTAATATGACCCTCTCCCTTCCTTCTCAAAACTATAACTCAGAGTCAGGGGTGGGCAGGAAAAACAAACTATATCTGTTTATAGTAAAACAGCCTTCATTTGAAATAGATTTAAAAGGTATTGTTTTAAGCTCCTTTCCCAGGCTACCTAACCTAAAAATGTTAAATTTCTCCTTTTGTGATTTAGGTCCACACTATCTAGATTATCTAAATAGCCCTTTATAGACCTAAACCCTAAAGAACAAAATATATGCTGTGCTGGATAGCTTTAGTGTCAACTTTACACAGCTGGGTTGAGGAAACCTCAATTGAAAAGTGCTTCCATTGGACTGGCCTTTGGCCATGTCTACAGAATATTTTCTTGATTATTAAATGATGTGGGATGGCTCAGCCCACTGTGGGCAATGCCACCCCTGAGTATATCTTTCTGTATTGTATAAGGAAACAGTAGACCAGTGGAACAAGCCAATAAGCAGCATTCCTTCCTAGCCTGTGCTGCAGCTCCTACCTCCAGGTTCCTGCTCTGAGTTCCTACCTTGGGTTCCCTAAGTAATGAACTATGATTTGGGAAATGTAAAACAAATAAGCCCTTTCCTTCCCAAGTTAGTATTGGTCAGAGTATTTTGTCACAACAATTAAAAGAAACTAAAATATATACCTAGTCAAGATCCTCTTGGAGGTTTAATAACCACACTTAAAAGCTCTAATCTGATTTGATCAAAGGGATTTAAGGGACAACTTTTTTCTTTGCCCTATAAAGTCAAGATTGAAGAAGATATCAAAGATGGAAAGACTTCCCATGTTTATGGATTGGAAAAAATTAATATAGTAAACTGTCCATTCTACCAAATTAATATTCAGTGCAATCCTAATTAAAATCCCCATGAATTTCTTCACAGACTTGGAAAAAAAAATCCTTAAATTCATGTGGAAAAAACAAGACCCCAAATAGCCAAAGCAACCTTGAGTGAAAAGAGGGAGGATCACTATATCAGATTTCAAACTATATTATAGGGCTATAGTTATAAAAACAGCCTGGTACTGGCATGAAAACAGACCCATAGACCAATGGAACAAAACTGAAGATCCAATCTTGAGCACATTCAATTTCAGCCACCTCATATTTGACGAAGGGGCCAAGAAGACTCAATGGAGGAAAGACAGCATCTTCAGTGAAAGGTTTTGGCAAAACTGGATCACTACTTGTAGAAGAATAAAATTAAACCCCTATATTTCACCCTGTACAAAAATCAACTCCAAATGGATCAAGAACCTCAACGTGAAACCTGAAACTCTGAAGGTGATAGAAGAAAACAGCAGTAACCTACAAGACATAGGCATAGGAAAAGACTTTCTAAACCAGACAGCGACTGCACAGAAAATAAGGTTAACAATTGACAAATGGGACTTCATTAAACTCAAAAGCTTCTTTTTTAATCTTTTTTATATTTTTTATTTTATTATTTTTTAATTTTTTTTTGTATGTGTATGAATGTACTGTCTGCATGTAGGTTTGTGTACCCGTGTCGTGCAATGCCACAGAGGTCAGAAGAGGGTCTTGGATTCCCATTGAACTGGAGTTCTCCTGGAATTGGAGTTACAGACGGTTCTCAGCTGCCATGTGGGTGCTGGGGATCGAACCTGGGTCCTCTGCAAGAGCAGTCGGTGCTCTTAACCGCTAGGCAATCTCTCCAGCCCCTCAAAAGCTTCTTTACATGTGAAAATAACAATCAATGACGTGAAGAGAAAACCCACAGAGTAGGAGGAAACCTTCAATAGTGATACATCTGACAGAGCATTAACATCCAAAATACATAAACTACTCAAAAAAAAAAAAAAAACAAAACAAAGAAGAAAACAAATGACTCACTCAGAAAAATGGAGTAAAGAGCTGAACAGAGAACTTCACAAGTGAGGAAGTAAAGATGGCTGAGACACATCTTTAAAAGGGTTCACCATTGCTAATAATTAAGGAAATGCAAATTAAAACCAGTTTAAGATACCATCTCACTCCAATAAGACTGGCTAAGTTTAAAAAAACAAAACAAAACAGAAGACACCAAATGTTGGAGAGTTTGTGGGGAAAGGGGAACACTCATCCACTGCTGGTGGAAATATAAACTCATACAATCACTATGGAGAACAATATGGAGAACCCTTAAAAGGCTCAAAATGAGCTTACCACCTGACCCAGTCATACCACTCCTAGGTATATACCCACAAGACTCATCCTACTGCAGAGATACATGCACAGCCATGTTTATTGCAGCTCTCTTCACAATAGTGAAGAGTTGGAACCAATCCAAGTGCCCCTCAACCAACCAGTGTATAGAGAAAATTTGGTACATTACACAATGGAGTTCTATGCAGCTGTAAAGAAAGATGATATCAATTGTTTTGTTGGCTCGTTGGATAGTTAAATCATTGTCTTGTGTGGGTGTCAGGGTGCAGTCACCCTGCTAGCTGGTATTAAAGTGGGCCTGTTGCCACTGTGAGACTTGAGTGCACAGAGCTTAGATCAGGGACTTTCCAGGACCACCTGAAGCACAGAGTACCCCCACACACCAACTGGAATTGCTGAAGGAGTGTTCAAGTGGATTTTTTGGAGAACCTTTAAAACAGAAAGGGAAGAGTGAGTTAGACTTCCAATATATAAACAAAATTAAGAGACTGAAACCTAGACAAGTCAACACTCCATAAACAAGGAGAAAAAAATAGGCATCTGAAGGAGGCAAGCAAAGTAAGCCTTCAACACAGTGAAGAGGCATTTGTAATTTGCATCAGGATACAGGCAAAAAGGGAAACCCACATGCCAGGGACATGACAAAGGTTCAACATAAGAAAGTTGCAGGATAATTCCACACCAAGCTCTACCAACCCTGTGGGAGATTCCTACAGTGGGATCTCCCTGGAGGTGACCCAGGACACAGATCTTAGAGGAATAATTGCAGACCTATTCAGAGAAATAAAAGAATATAAAGAACAAGTCAGAGAACTAAGGAGAGAGAATGGAAAACTCCAGGGAGAACTAGAAGGAGAAAATGACAAACTCCAGAAGGAAGTAGAAACACTGAAAAAGGAAGCCAACTAGTGAAGCAAGGAGCTACAAAAAGAGATTGAGACCCTCCAAAAGGAAGTGGAAATACTAAAGAAATCACAGGATGAAATGAAAAAGGAAATATAACACTCATCCAATCAAGAGGAAAGGAATGGAAAAAGCCTCAGAAGCAGAATGGAGGAAGCAGAACAAAGAATATCAGACCTGGAAGATAACGCAGAACAACTAAAAACCTCAAATAAAGATTATGAAAAATTTAAAAATACACAAAAGTGGAACAACCAAGAAATATGGGACACTATGAAAAGATCAAACCTCCACGTCATAGGAACAGAAGAAGGAGAAGAATCCTAAGGGAACGGTATTGATCAGATCTTCAACAGAATAATAGATGAAAATTTCCCCAAACTAAAACAAGACAAACCCATACAAATACGAAAAGCACATAGAACTCCAAACAGACAAGATCAGAAAAGAAACTCCCCACACCATATCATAGTTAAAATGCCAGACTTCCAAAACAAAGACAAAATTCAAGAGAAAAACAACAAGTTACATATAAGGGGAAACCCATCAGAATTACAACTGACTTCTCAGTGCAAACTATGAAAGCAAGAAGAACGTGGAGCAGAGCATTCCCAGTCTTAAAGGACTATAGATGCCAACCCAGGTTACTATACCCAGCAAGAATGTCAATTATAGTTGAGGGAGAGAGAAAAATCTTCCATGACATAAACAAGATGATAGAATACATGTCTGGAAAACTAACACTTCAGAAAATACTTGAGACAATTGAAAGGACAGAAGAGAGGAGCAACCATCCCCAGGTACCTAGAAAGAGAAATTAATAAAAACATAACTGCAGAAGTAGAAACTGAGACTAAAAATGCAAATGGATAATAGGGTGAAAGGAAGTGACATGCGTCTTTCAATTATAACCTTAAATATTAATGGACTAAACTCCCCAATCAAAAGACATAGACTGGGAGATTGGATTAGGAAATAAAACCCATCTATATACTGTCTGCAAGAAACCCATCTTACTCTCAAGGATAGGCACCAACTTAAGGTGAAGGGATGGAAAAAATATTCCAAGAAAATGGTACCAAAAAGAAAGCAGGTGTTGCTACTTTAATATCAGACAAAATAGACTTCTGCTCGAAACGGTCAACTTCTATTTTGAGAATTTTGAGAATGACTGAGAAAAAGATGAAAAACATGTTTGGCAGAATGCATGAGCTCTGGTGGGGTGAGGGGGTAGGGAGGGGGACACGGGTCTAGATTTGATTTGTAATATAATCTTGTACAAATATATATAAAACAATAAAAAAGAGAAAAAAAGAAAAAAGAAAGATGACATCACGAACTTTGTAGGTAAATGGATGGAACTAGAAGATATTATGTTAAGCAAAGTAACACAGTCCCAGAAAAACAAAGGACATCTGTGAATGCTAGCACCAAGTACCTAGTTGTAAGGCAAACTGAGCAACGTTAATGTCATATTCTCATGATCTGAAAGCAACTGTGCTCTTATATTGTGAATCCCTTAACAGATTCTAGAATTAACCCACCATTTATTTTCAGACTTTGTATTCTTGGTATATGGGTGGAGGGTATGTATGCATATTTTAGAGTAATATAAAATCAAAAGAATGAGAAAAACTAGTCTGTCATGACATTGTGTCTAACCACAATATTTATTTTATGGGAGTGCTTCTTAGTATTTCTTATACAAGGCTGTTTGAGCTTTTGTCCAAGACTTTTCTAAAATATTGTACAGTAACTAAAAGTATCAGGCTGGTCCTAGCACTTGGGAGGCAGAGGCAGGCAGATCTTTGTGAGTTCAAGGCCAGCCTGGTCTACAGAGTGAATTCCAGGACAGCTGGGGCTACAGGGAGACCCTGTCTTGAAGAGACAAAGAAAAGTATCAAGCTGGTGTAACTTAGCCTTTCTGAATGCTTAACGACCATACTTAATGCCCATACCAATTTGGCCGAGGGACTTAAGGGATAACTTTGTTCCTTGCCCTCAGAGGTCAACTAAGTCCCAGAGGACTATTCATGGGGGCATCTTTTGAAATGTCCTTGCAAATGTGAGTCACCAGTCTTCCTGTGCAGGGAGGTCTTGGAGATCCACTAATGGGACTTCAGCCAGTGTCCAGTTTATAAAGAGGAAAGTCTGCTCATACTTCAAAAAGTGAAGCCTGGTCTAGAAAGACCTGACTTTGTCCTTGAGTGGATGGACCCGGTAAATGAAAAGCCAAAAAGAGCCAGGGACTCCCTCCCACTCCAAAACCCAAGTGACCCCCAAGGACCAGATATTTAACTGACCTTGAGAAAACAAAAACCTTGGTTAATCTGGGCTAACTGTGTGGCCTTAAACATCCAAAAGGAAAGTATAACCATAAATAAATAACCAGTAAGGCCTGAGAAATTGTACTTGAGATCTTGGTAAAAAGACAAAAATTTAAAAAAAAGCATGGTTGCTTTGCCTGTCATCAATTCTTACTGGCAAATGCAGCTACCTTGTGGCTGCCACTGCTTTTGCCATCCTTCAAAGACATGAGACACAGCTTTTCAACCTTCCAATATGGACTGAAGACTCATGTCTCTCCAAGAATCCTCCAAACCTGAAGGTGCCAGATGGGGACTACTGAAACGTCCAACTTATGGACTGAGGAACTACTGGGGTTTCAGCCTCTTCAGAGTAGAGATTGCCATTGTTGGACTACCCAGGCTGTATCATGGAAGACAGTACAAGAAGATCAAGACAGGACGTGGTGCTTACTGGACCTCATTTGGTGACCATGGGAAGGGAAAACCCCAGTGTGGAGCACAAGGGCAGGACTGATGGTTGTTTGGGCTTGCCAAGGAGGAGCCTTCAAATATGACATCTTTCAGCCTAATAAAGAAAAAAAAAATAAAAAAAGAAATCACAAGTTGAAGATGTGAAAACCTACGACATCATAATCTTGATATATGTGTGGCATGCATGTATGCATATTTTGGAGTGATGCAAATTGGAAGGAACAACACCAACAAAAAGAAAAATACTGGGTCAAAGAACTGACTGAAATGGTGAATTTCTGCCTGAAACAGTAAACTTCTGAAACAAAAATTTTAAAAGACACTGAGAAAAAGATTGAAAAATTTAAAAGAGACTGAGAAAAAGATGAAAAACCATGTATGGCAGAATGCATGAGCTCTGGTGGGGTGGGGGGGCCAGGGAGGGGGAGTGGGTCTAGATTTGGGAAATGTATGAAATGCACAAAGCTTCAATAAAAATTTGGCTTTAAAAAAAGTGTTCAACATCATTATTAATTAAGGAAATGCAAATTAAAACCGCTTTAAGATTTCATCTTACCCCTGTAAGACTGGGTAAGATCAAGAAAACAAATGATACCAAATGTTGGAGAGGTTATGAGGAAAGGGGAACACTCATTCACAGCTGGTGGTATTGCAAGCTCATGCAACCCCTATGGAAAGCTGTGTGGAGAACTCTTAAAAGACTAAAGATGGCCAGGTATGGTGGCACTCACCTTTAATCCTAGCACTCAGGAAGCAGAGGAAGGTGGATCTTTGTGAGTTCAAGTCCAGCCTGCTCTACAGGGTGAGTTCCAAGCCATCTGGGGCTACAGGGAGACCTTGACTTGAAAAGAAAAAAAAAGACTAAAGATGAACCTACCATTTGATCTAGTCATACCACTCCTTGGTGTACACCCAAAGAATTTGGCACCAAATCCCAATATGTAAGTATATATCCTAATGTAACTGCAGGAACCAGGTAAATTAAAAGGAACCAGGAAGGTGAAGGGAAAGAGAGAGCCCGAGGTACAAGACTAGTAGGTGACAGGTGTTACTATGGAAAAAAATGGATAAAATCTGAGTATCTATGTGGGAGGGGAGAGGAAACGTTGTAGAAGGAAAGGTGGGGATAAAAGGAAAAAAAGGATCCCAAAAGAAGTGGGGCCATAGGAGACTGGCAGCATCGAGGGAGAAATGGGAAAAATGGGGATACCTTAAATCAAGAAGATATGGAGAAGATATGGAGGGAGGGCTAGACAGTTAAGAGGAGAGAGGAAAGGTATATAATACCTACCTGGTAAAAAAAACCTGAGGGAATATTAGTCTAACAATTTACTCACAAATTACACACACAATATCTCTACATGAGTCCATGTGCAAAGATGAAGGCTACATAACAAGCAACAGTACCAGAGAGGAGAAGGCTTCCTTTGAGTCGTTGGCCAGGATAGTCCAAGAGACTCCCAAAATTACAGAGGCTACTGCCATAGGCCTTGATTATCTCCTGGAACCTGAAGGTAAGACTATTGCTCAAGACAGGGCATACTTCAGAGACTAGATTTGCAGCAATGGACTGGACCTGACCTGGAAGCCACTTCCCCTGAAGGCCAGCGCTCATAGCTTTGGAGAGCACTGTGCAAGCTGCTAAGGGAGACCATCAATCAATGGTCCAGCAGCAGCTTTAAGGCCAAATATCCACTTCAATGACCAGCAAAGCACACGTCGATGCAATAGTGGCATTTTTATCTTGGGGGTAAACAATGGCTAACTAATTATACCTAAAGCCCACTCAGCTGGAGGAAACTCATTTTTGGTACTGTAAACATAGCCAGATGCACACAACTGGGGAGATCATAGGTCTTAGAGAAGTCCCCAAGGTTGACACACTCCTAGCTAAGGTAGTATCTTACTAACTGCAAAAAAGGTATCCTTATATTTACAGACATATCCCCAACACCACTCAAAAAAGAAGCTTCTTTTGCACCAGATGAAGAATGTACAGAGTCACACAACTGGACAAACACAAACATGGTGTGTGAATTGCTCATGCCTAGGCGACACATCTACAATGCAACCTCCACAAATAAGGCCCATGCAACATAGAATAATTACTCAAGAAGACATTAATTAACCTTTTAACTATTGTTAAGAAAGCTCCTCCATGCAATGGGAGGCCAGGAACTCAAAAGGGCATGACTGTTCATACTGTGGAGACTAGGAGTCGACAGACTGTGTTTCCATGGACAGGTTGCCTATATTCAGCTTCACCCACCCAGGACTCAGTGAACATTGAAGAAGAAGGAGTGGAAAGATTATAAGAGCCAGGGAGGTGGCGCGAGACCAGATGGAAATGAATCCTCCAAGCTCCTGGGACCCTGTTCATATGAAAGGACAGCATTGGTATCAGCTGCTCAAGACCCATGCAAGCTCAGCCAGACAAAAACTCAGTACAGATCTGCAGAAATGGGTAGCAGAACCCAATCTTGGCTGAAGAAATATTAGCAGCTGATTGCAGTTGGGTGAGGAAGAAGTGGGCTTCCTTAGGAAAGGGACTCCAGATAGGCTGACGAGAGCGCCAGGAATGAGCTGGCACTGAGCAGTGTGCGAAGAGAGGAGTTTGGGGCAATGGACCCCGGCACAGATGACAGAGTGTGTGACCTGGGGAGGGGGCTGTGGGAGGTGCCAATGGAGAAGTGTGTACAACGGCAACTAAGACTGACTGAAAATTTATGAATGAAATACATGAAAAATTAAATAAAATTTATTATAATAATAATAATAATAATAAAAGAAAGATGACATCATGAACTTTGGAGGTAAATGGATGGAACTAGAAGCCATTCTGCTAAGTGAAGTAACACAGTCCCAAGAAAAACAAACAACGAGTGGTATCCCTTATTTGTGGGTGCTAGCACCAAATACCTGGTTATAAGGCAAACTGAGCAACATTAATGTTATATTTCTTTTTATCTGAAAGCAACTGTGCTCTTATAATATGAATCCCTTAATGGGCTCTAGAATTAACCTACCACTTATTTTCAGACTTTGTAATGGGTGGAGGGTATATATGCATATTTCAGAGTAATATAAAATTAAAGGGAAAATGTGAATTTTTAAAATATGATTTAGAATTAACATACAGTCTCTCTCTCTCTCTCTCTCTCTATATATATATATAT
>VZQC01012024.1:239045-254429 GCA_009823505.1 Rhizomys pruinosus | reverse complement strand
TTTCTTTCTTTTTCTTTCTTTCTTTCTTTCTTTCTTTCTTTCTTTCTTTCTTTCTTTCTTTCCTTCCTTCCTTCCTTCTTTCCTTGCTCTTTCTTTCTTTCTTTCTTTCTTTCTTTCTTTCTTTCTTTCTTTCTTTCTTTCTTCCTTTCTTCCTTCCTTTCTTTCTTTCTTTCAGTGTTTTTGAGACAGGGTTTCCCTGTAGCCCCAGCTGTCCTGGAACTCACTATGGGGACCAGGCTGGCCATGAACTCACAGAGATCTGCCTGCCTCTGCCTCCCGAGTGCTGGGATTAAAGGCATGCGCCAGCATGCCTGTCTTCTGCATTTTTTTCTTTTCCATTTCGTAAACAAAATTTTGAGAGGAGAAAATCTCATGTAGCCTAGTCTGGCTTGGAACCCAGGGCTTCCCGAATGTTACTCTATAACCCCGACCCAGCAAGCTACCTTTTCATGGCCAACAGTCCCTTCACTGAGTAGCCCGATTTTATTTCACATTTTCTACTAATAACCCTTTGTTGAAATAGACACCCTGCAGGCTGGAATCACATTCACTTCTCTGGCGGTGAAACATTGCTGCTGTTTCATGCACACTGTCTCACACTGTCATCAGCATCAGCAAATGTGGGCCAGGGAGAAGGGACAGACCCTAAGGACAGTCCAAGTTAGAGCATTAGAGACACGTTTGTTCTCACTTTGTAGACTTCATCCTCTCTCTAGACCTACCTGGGAGACAGGGGCGAACCATCCACCCAGAGCCACGCAGCTTCCCTGTTCAGGTCTGACAGCCCCATCCAGGTCAGCCCTTTAGCCTTCGAAGTCTGCTGCAGGAAGGTCTAGAGGGAGAGGAGTGGAGGGAGGAGGCTCTCCTCATCTCTCGTTCCCAACTCGCATCTCGCCAAGCTGTTGCAGAAGGTTCTATCTGCAATCTGACCTCACTTCTGCTATACCAGGCCACCAGCAACTTTGGGCATTTACATGGTTCAGCTGTGTTCACAGCTGTACCCCATGGTCAGATGTGTTCTGGCACACAGAAGTCAGCAGGCCTCTCCTCACACACACTTGCTAATGTGGTGCAGTTCTGGGAAGTTGCATGGGACACCATTCACTCATGACTGGCTTCATCTGGGTCCATGGCTGCCGAAGATTTTTATATCTATATCTATATCTATGTATAGATAGATAGATCTATATCTATCTATCTATCTATCTATCTATCTATCTATCTATCTATCTATCTCAGATGTTCACTGAGAGAGGTCCCATTAGAAATTTGAAATTAGAGGCTGGAGAGAGGTCTCAGTGGTTGAGAGAACTGGCTCTTGTAGAGGCCCAGTATTCTGTTACTAGCACCCACATGGTGGCTACCAACCATCCTTAACTCCAGTTCCAGGAGATCTGGCACCGTCTTCTGGCTTCCACAAGTATTGCACATATCAGGTGCACTTATACCTATGCAAAACATTCATACACATAAAATAAAATTAAAATTAAAAGCAGTCTGAAATTAACCATGGTGGAAATAACCAGAGGGGAACTGTCAAATGCTACACAGCAGTGTGTGTGTGTGTGTGTGTGTGTGTGTGTGTGTGTGTGTGTGCTATTTTATGTGTAGGGGTGTTTTGCCTGGATGTATGTATGTATGTGCACCATGTACATGCAATGCTCACAGAGGAGGGTGTTAGGTTCCCCTGCAACTGGAGTTACAGACAGGTGTTAGCTACTATGTGGGTGCTGGGACCCATACTCAGATCCTCTACAAAAGCAGTCAGTGTTCTAAACTCCTGGGCCGTCTCTCCAGCCCCACCCCTTTTGAGACAAGATCTCCCATTGGCCTGGAACACGAGGCTGGGCTAGGTGACTAGGAGCATGAGGGTCTGTCTGTCTCTTCTCTGTCTCCCACTCTGGGATAACAGGCAGGCACTAACACACTAACACACCTGCCTTTAATTTTTAATTACATTTAAAAATTGTCTTTGTTTTTTTTTTATGTGTGTGTGTGTTTGTGTGTACATATGTGCATGCTGCAGCATGCATGTGGAGGTCAGAGTTAAACTTGTGGGAGTCAGTTGTCTTCTTCCACCATGTGGGTCCCAAGATTGAACTCAGGTCACTGGGTTGCAGGCACTGCCTTTGCCTGCTGAGCCATTGCGTTAACCACGCCCACCCCCTTTTTGCCATGAGTTCTTAGTTCTGAGCTCAGGCTCTCAAGCTAGGGAGGCAAACCAGCTCCTCAGCCCAGAGCAGGACTTAAAAATTTTAAATTATTTATCTGGCTTAGCATTTAAGAGCGCTGGATGGTCTTGCAGAAGGCCTGAGTTTGGTTCCCAGCACCCATGTGGCAGCCAACAACTGTCTTCACTGCATGACACATGTAGGCAAAACACTCATACATATAAAATATAAATAAATAATTTTTATTTTATGTGTATGAGCATTTTGCCTGAATGTATGCAAGTGCACCATGTTGTGCAATGCCAATGGAGGCCAGAAGAGGGTGTGAGATCTCCTGGAATCTGAGTTACAGATGGTTATTAGCAGCCTCGTGGGTGCTGGAAACTGGATGAACCAGGTCCTCTTTGAGAGCAGCCAGTGTTCCTAACCTTTAATTTATTTTTAGTACAGTTACTTATACTGTCTGTTTGGAGGGGTCTTGCATGTGCCATAGCATGGGTGTGTAGGTTAGAAGACAACTTCTGGGAGTTGGTTCTCTTTTTATCTTGTGGGTCTGAAGGAGCACACTCGGGTGTGAGGCTTAGTGTGTGGCATCGTCCTCTGCTGAGGGTACACACCAGGACTTTGATCTCATAGAGCAAGTGGTTAAATACTGACCAGCACAATAATGGTATCGCTTGCACTTTGGGTGTTCCCCCAAACACTCACAGTGTTCAGTTCTTAAATGTTATGTCTTCCTCTTTTCAAGTGGCATCACTGACAAATAAAACTGGCAAATAGTCTCAATGGCGGGGAATGGGGGCTAGGCGCATGCGCCATGGCCGGATGGCAGAGCACCAAGCCTACCTGCTCCTCCTCGCTCTTGACGATGACTAGTTGGGCCCCCACTTCATGGCAGGCTGTGACAGCATCGTTCCAGTTCCGCTGGGACATGGAGAAGAAGTAGCAGTTTCCTGCAAATGATGTCCAATCCCAGGGGCAGGGGCGGCACAGGTTGTCTGTTGGGGAAGGCTGGTTAGGAAGGACTTACACTTGGACACCCACGTTCCTTGTCTGCTCAGCCTTCAAGCCGTCCAGAGTCAGAGTTCTTCCTTGACACAGCACCCTGGGAAGCCATTCCCTGTCCACTTCTGAACTCTCTTAATTACACAGGGGAACCCAGGATCCTGGCCCTGTGTTCTGCGCACTGGGAGAAACAGGACCTAGAGCTCCGGAACAAGGGCCAGGAGATGCCCTTGACTACTGTGTGCATGGTCCTGTGAGCACCGAGTGCCTACAGTGAGCACAGCCACTGTGAACACTGAGTGCCTACTGTGTGCAAAGCCTGTGTAAACAGTGAGTGCCTACCATACCGAGGGTCCCTGTGAACACTGACGCATGCTGTGTGTGGACCCCTCTGAACACTGAGTGCCTACTGTGTGCACAGCCTCTGTAAACACTGAGTGTCTACTGTGTGCAAAGCCTGTGTAAACACTGAGTGCCTACCATACCGAGGGTCCCTGTGAACACTGATGCATGCTGTGTGGACCCCTCTGAACACTGAGTGCCTACTGTATGCGTGGCCCCTATGAATACTGAGTGCCTACTGTGTGCATGACCCCTGTGAACACTGAGTGCCTACTGTGTGCATGGTCCCTATGAACACTGAATGCCTATTGCGTGCATGGCCCCTGTGAACACTGAGTGCCTACTGTGTGCGTGGCCCCTGTGAACACTGAGTGCCTACTGTGTGCATGGCCCCTGTGAACACTGAGTGACTACTGTGTGCATGGCCCCTGTGAACACTGAGTGCCATTCTTGCTGCTACTCTATGAACTCAATTCAGAGGAGGAAACTGAGGCTCACAGAGGTCTGACAACTCTAGCGCACTGACCTCCCATAGAGACCTTCTAAGGCCCCCAACGTCCCTGGTTCCTGGTCACTCACAGAGCTGAGCCTTCAGCTGGGTCAGTTGCTGAGAGATCATCTCCTGCTTGGAATCTTCCTGTGCCTGGATGATCGTGATCTTGGAGACTGTGCCAAGAAGAAAAGAGAAAGTGCAATTCCTGAATTCCCACGTGGGCCATTTCCTATGCTGCCTCCCCAAGACATTGACATTTGGTTTTTAATTTTAAAAAATGTATTTATTTTTACTTTATATATAGGGGTGTGTTTTGTCTGCATGTATATCAGTGCACTTGGGTCATGCAATACCCATGGAGGCCAGAAGTGGGTGTCAGATCTCGTAGAACTGGAGTTAAAGATGGTTGTTGGATGCTATGTGGGAGCTGGGGATTGAACTCAGGCCCTCTGCAAGAGCAGCCAGTGCTCTTAACCACTGAGCCACGTCACCAGCCCTGTTATGTTATTATTTTAGATGAGTCTTACCCTGTGGTCAAGGTTTCTCTTACACCCCTGTGCTCATCCTTCTACAGCTTCTGGAGGAACTTCACCCACAGCACTTCCAGAGGAGCTGCGTCCAGTGTGTCCACAGCACTTCCCACCACTCCAGCATCTAGGGAAGTGTCTGACTGACATCCCCTAATCCATTTTAAAGAACAGGACACTGAGCACTCAGGAAACCTGGCCACATCTGCCCAAGGACTTTAGAACTAAAAGACAGTGCTCAGAGCCTGGAGACTGACTTCATTGAGTGCCTACTGTGTACATGGCCTTGATGAGCACTTCATTGAGTGCCTACTGTGTACATGGCCTTGATGAGCCTACTGTGTGCATGGGCCCTGTAAGCACCGAGTGCCTACTATGTACATGGTTCCTGTGAGCACTGTCTACTGTGTGCATGTCCCTGAGAAGACCGAGTGCTTATGCTGGACACGGCTCTCGTGGATATTGTGTTCCTACTATGTGCATGTCCTGATGAACATTGTCTACTGTGCAAATGTCTTTGTGGACATTATGTATCTATGGTGTACCTGGCTCCTGTGAACACTCAGTACTTTCTGTGTCTCGCCCTCATAAGCACTGCCTACTGTTTTCACACTCCTTGAACACCAAGTGCTGTCCTTGTTGTTTCTCTGTGGCCTCAGTTCACAGAGGGGAAAGCTGGGATGAGTCTGATGACCTAAGCAAATGGACCTCTGTGGACCTGTTTTCTGGTGACTCACCAAGGTCATCCTTAAGCTGGATCAACTGCTCAGAAATCTTCTGCATGGACTCATTCTGTCCCTGGGGGATGGGGATCTTAGAAACTGTGCCAAAGGAAAAAGTAGAAACAGCAACTATTAAATGCCTACTGTATGCATGACCCACCATGGGTTCCTAGGAATCCTATATATTTTATTGTGGGTCTCAGTATGGTGTCTGGCTTATCTGAAACTCCTGGCACAAATGATTGTCCTTTCTTTAACTCCTGAGTAGCCCAGACTACAGGCATGCACTGCCACCCAGCCACTAGGACCCTCCCAGGGAGGCTGGTTGTGGTGAGTTTACACCATAACCCCCATGTTCCTGGGTCCAATCAACCTTCAAGCTGTGCAGAGTCAGGGCCCTCCCTTGACACAACATCTTGGGAAGCCATCCACTTTTGGAGCCCCCTTCTTACCCCATAAATCACCTTCCATCTCCTCTAGACTGGAAGATGGAGAGACTTAGAACTCAGAATAGAGGCCAAGAGACTGGCTTAATTGAGCATCTACTCTGTGCACAGCCTAGTGAAGACAGTCCCCACTGCGTATATATCCTTTGTGAACACTGAGTGCCTAATATATACATGGTCATTGTGAACACTGAGTGCCTACAATGTGGAGAATCCCTGTGAAGATGAGTGTCTACTGTGTGCATGGCCTCTGTGAACAGGAGTGTGCACAATTCCTGTGAATATGAGTGCCTACTACATGCACAGCCCATCTAAATAGCAAATTATCAACCCTTCTGTTACTCTATGGTCTCAAATTAAAGAGGAGGAAATTGAGGCTTAAGTAAGTCTGAGGATTCAAGAAAATTTACCCCTCCCTCTATGGAGACCTGAGGCTCTATGGGCACTGGTTTCTGGTCACTTACGGAGTTCGGCCTTCAGCTGGCTTAGTTGCTCAGGGATTTTCTGCATGGACTTGTTCTGCTCCTGGTCAGAGATCTTGGAGACTGTGCCAAGGAAAGAAGGAACTTCCATTATTAAACATCTACTGTAGGGGCTAGAGAGATGGCTCAGCAGTTTAAGATCACATGGCTGCACATGTAGGGGACCCAGGTTTGGTTTCCAGCACCCATATGGCAGCTGACAACTGTCTGTTAACTCCAGTTTCAGGGAATCTGACACCCTCTTCTAGCCCCGTTGGCATTGAATGACACGGGTGCACTTACATACATGTACACAATACACAGACATAAAATAAAAATAAACTTAAATTAAAAAGAGAGCCAGGACAAAAGCCATGGGATAGGCTTAACTGAATATCTGCCCCTGTAAATACTAAGGACCTACTGTGTGCACAGCCCCTATGAATGCTGAATGCCTACTCTGTGCACGGTCTCTGGGATGGTTAGTCTTGGTCACCAACTTGTTTGAATCAGGAATCATGTAAGAGACAAGCATGGGTCTGTGAGCGTGTTTCCTTAAAGGGTTTACCACTCGGTAATACCCGGACATAAAAAATCCTTGGGAAAAGCGGGCCTGTATCTGCCTTTGCTCCTTGCAGCTGAGCACATCTACCGTATTGTTCCTAATACTGCTTCATCTACCGTATTGTTCCTAATACTGCTTTATCACTTCTTGACCCTGCTACTCCACCTCTACAGCCCAACCGTGTGGGCTGAGGACCCCATGACTCTCCAGGAATCCTAGATTTTTTGTTTTTTTTTTTTACCACGAGAAGAGGACTGGTTGGGAGTCTAGCCTTGGGACAGGCTCTGAGTCTCTGCAGGGTGCTGGGCATCCCAGCCCAAATCACATACCCGTGTCTAATAATCCCTCTGTGATCTCTATTTGTTCTGTCAGTTCTGTTCCTCTACAGAACCATAATTCGGACCCTGTGAATATTGAGTGCTTCCTGTCTGCACAGTCCCTGTAAACACTGAGTGCTTACTGTGTGCACAGTACCTGTAAACACCGAGTGCTTACTGTGTGCCATCATAAACACCAAGTGCCACCCCTGCTGCTATCCTCTAGTCTCAATTTCCTGAAGAGGAAAATGAGACTGCAAGAGACCTGATGATACAGAAGGTTGACCGCTGTGGAGACAGGAGGTTCCCACTTTCTGGTCACTCACGGAGTTCAGCCTTCAGCTGCTTCAGCTGCTCAGAAATCACTTGCCTGGTCTTGTTCTCTTGAGAGCTGAGGACCTTTGAGACTATCAAGAAAAAAAATGCCCACTTTATTTATTATTAATTTTTATTATTTAATATATAAATAATATAAATAATAATTTATTATTAAATACCCACTGTATTTATTCACGGCTGGGTTTAATGGGAGGGAACCAGATCATAACAGGTCCTGGTCACTGGTGGCATACTTATTTCCAGCTCCCCTGGAGCTGGAGTTATGGGCGATTAAATTTTATATGTATGGATGTTTTGCCTGCATGGGTGTAAATGTACCACATGTGTGTAGTGCCTCCAGAGGCCAGAAGAGGGCAGTAGATCCCCTGCAAATGGAGTTGTTAGCTGCCATGTCGGTGCTGGAAACTGAATAGATCCCCTGCAGGAGCAGCCAGGGCTTTTAACTGCTGAGCCATCTCTCTAGCACCCAGCCTCTCTTTGAACCAGGTCTATAGAAGTGGCAGATCAGGAAGGAGTCACACAAGGGCACCCATGCTCCTTGTCTGCTCAGCCTTCAAACACCTCAGAGTCAGGGTCCTCCCTTGACACAGCACCCTGGGGATCCATTCCCTGTCTACTTCTGGACTCCCATCCCAATCCCAGGAGAGCTCAGCCATCTTCTCCACACTGGGAGAAACAGGGGTTAATGCTCAGAACAGAAGCCAGGAAACTTGTTTAATAAGTGCTTACTGTGTGCATGGCCCCAGTGAACATTTAGTGCTTGCTGTGTACACAGCTTATGTAAGCATTGTGTGCCTACTCTGTGCATGTCCCTTGTGGACACTGAGTGCCTACTGTGTGCACAACCCCTGTAAACACTGGTACCTATGTTATGCATGACTCCAGTGAATATTTAGTGCCTGCTGGGTATATGGCCTCTGTAAACATCATGTGCCTACTGTGTGTATGGCCTCTGTAAGCACCATGTGCCTACTATGTGTGTGGCCACCAGTGAACATTTAGTGCCTCCTGTGTACATGGCCTCTCTAAGCATCATGTGCCTACTATGTGCATGGCCTCTTTAAGCATCATGTGCCTACTGTGTGCATGGCCTCTGTAAGCACGATGTGCCTACTATGTGCATGGCCTCTGTAAGCATCATGTGCCTACTGTGTGCATGGCCTCTGTAAGCATCATGTGCCTACTGTGTGCATGGCCTCTGTAAGCATCATGTGCCTACTATGTGCATGGCCTCTGTAAGCACCATGTGCTTACTGTGTGCATGGCCTCTGTAAGCATCATGTGCCTACTATGTACATGGCCTCTGTAAGTACCATGTGCCTACTATGCGCATGGCCTCTGTAAGCATCATGTGTCTACTATGTGCATGGCCTCTGTAATTATCATGTGCCTACTATGTACATGACCTCTGTAAGCATCATGTGCCTACTGTGTGCATGGCCTCTGTAAGTATTGTCTACCTATTGTGTCCATGGCCCCAGTTAACACTGTGTGCCTTCTGTGTGCATGGTCCCCAGGGACACTTACTTTCTACTGTATGCACTGCCCCTGTGGACACTGAGTGTCCATTTTATATAAGGCTCCTATGGCTATTTAGTGCCTACTTCATGCTAGGCCCCTTGTCCATGGTCTCTGTGACTACTGAGTGCCTACTGTGTGCATGACCCATTTAAACACCAAGTACCATTTCTACTGTTATCTTGTGGTTTCAATTCAGAGGAGAAATCAGAGGCTCATAGGGATCTGATAACTCAAGCAAACTGACCCCTCCCCCACAGGAAACTTCTAAGGGCCTGGAAGCCCTGTCGCTTACAGAGTTCGTCCTTTTGCTGGGTCAGTTTCAGGGAGAGATTCTCATGCTTGGACTCCTCCTGCCCCTGAGTGTTTGGGCCCTTGGAGACTGCAGAGGAAAAAAAAGTACAATTATTAAATACGGGCTGTGTGCCCCATCCTGCACTGGGTCCGCAGGGACATGGTGTCATATTCCAGATGGGTTTTGCTTTGTGGCGAAGACTTTCTTCAATGCCCTTGACACCAGCGCTCCTGGCAGCTTTGTTCTCAAGTACCATAGGCTGATGTCAGATGCCTGCTGCCACCCAGAATCAAGGGCAGCTTCTCACCCATGTCTTGTTTAATCCCATTTGAATACTAGGAAACTGAATGCTCAGAGAAGTCAGGGACCAATAAATCCAGGATTTCTTCCCTCCTGTCTTTCACAGCAAGATGGAAGGGGCCTAGAAATTCCCAGAATTCCCTCAAGGGAATGTCGTCAACTTTGACTTCCCACTTCCTTCCCAGACCCACAGTGCCCTAGCTGAGGGCAGGGTCATGGAGCTAACCCTCCATGTACATGACCTTGGGCAAGTGTGATCACCAGGAGCCCGGCCAAAAGCAGGAAGGCGAGCAGCCGGAGAACGATGGGAGCGTGGCCACATCTCAGACACCCTGCCAGAGAGAAGGTGGGGGTTTCAGGATGATGATGTAGCTGCCCCCGCCTCCACCTCCCCACTCCCGGGATTCCATGCCCCAGCCTCCACCTCCCCAGGACCCCAAAGTTCAGAGTCCCAGCCTCCAGCTTCCCAAGATCCAATTCTGGGAAAGACTCTATTCCTTAGCCCCTCACCCTGTGGTACCTGCCAAACTTTTGATTCCAGAATTAGGTTGAGATCGGGAGCATTTTATTGAGTAGTTGGTGCCGCCGATCATCCACTCTTCATCATCTGAAGGACAGATCAGTCAGAGCCTGGGCAGCCTCAGCCCTGGGCTGCCTGCTATGGACTCCTTCCCTGAGCTCCTGGAGTGCCAGCCCATCCTCACCCAGGCAGTCCAGCTGCTGGGGCCTGGCTTCTGTGGAGTCGCTCATGGTCATTGCTGTCCCTAGTGCCTGGGCTGCTGGAGAGCACAGCTTTTATTCGCCCATCACCTGGTGCTTGCTCAGTGTCCTTTCACTCAGGAAGAGGAAAAATGGGAAGAGGGTGTGTACACCGGAAGAGTCGGGGTGAGCGTTGAGCATCTGGAGCCAGATGACCCAGCACTATTGTTTTGTTCAGGGAGAGCTTCGTAAAACTTGGGGTTCATAGCAAAAGGGTCTGGTCTATTGATGTGGTGATCTAGTTATGGGATTCTTTTCTCAAAGTCTGTGGTGATCCTGAGAGCACCACCTGCTTTCCCAGCTCCTCTGCCCCTCTGACCCCTGCTGCTTTGTTTCGCTGACACCATGACTCCTGCAATTTCTGTTGATCTTGCTGTTCTAGTGGAACGGACACAGTCCTGTTAATTGGATGCTATTTCACGCACATTTGTGACTGACCTCCCAGCTGATCAGGTGACTAACCTCCGTCCATCTCACAGTTGTGAGAAACTGCACAGCCCGATTGGAGAGCTGGCCTATAGTCACACAGCCAGTTCATGGTGGAGCTAAGATTTAAATCCAGGTAACCTGCCTCTAACTGTCTGAATTGCAAACACAGGACAAGCACAAACTCTCAAGAAAGACACAAAAAAATCTCCTAGATGCTGATTTCAGAATTGTTGAAATTAAAGAAGCCCGAGTAGGAAACAGGCTTTAAATTTGAAAACACTATCTCCTCCATGCATAAACTGGAATACACAGTGATGAAAAAAGGAAGACTGGTAAGATGGCTCAGTCAGTAAGGCTTTGCTGCCAAGTCTGATGACCTGAGTTCAGTCCCTGGAATCCACAAAGGAAAAAGGAAAACCAACTACAGCATGCTGCCCTCTGACCTCTAAACACGTGCCACAGCATGTGCACCATCCCATACACACTATAGTGCAGGACTGTCTGTTGAGCCTGACAGACGCCATTTTCTTTCCTGAGTTCAGTTGTGCCCACTTGCTAAAGATGATCTTAGCTGGCTTGTTGACAGTTAACTATCCTTCACTGAAGGAGGGGTGGGACGCACTGTGGGTGTCAGGAATCAGGCATTCCAACCCTCTCCCACGTTACTCTCTTCTGGTTTCAGCACTGAAATGCCAGGATCAGGAGTCGAAATATCACAGACGGGAAAGAAAAGTGACCAGCCTCAACACTCCGAACTGGAGTCCCCAGGAGTCACAGCTGCCCAGATTTCAAGAGATTACATTGCTTTCTTGGATGTACAGCCTTGGGAGTTGGGTAAGGATAGTTAAAAAATATCTTGTTATTTTTATTTGTGTGTGTGTATGTGTGTGTGTGTATGTGTGTGTGTGTGTGTGTGTATGAGTGTATGGAAGTGCACCTGTGCGTCCTGCAGTGCCTGAAGATTTCAGAAGAGGGCGTCAGATACCCTGAAAGTGGAATTACAAACAGACAGTTGTTAGCCACTGAGTGGGTGCTGGGAACTGAAGCCAGGTCCTCTGCCAGAGGAGCTCTTAACCACTGAGCCATCTCTCCAGGCCTGCTTAGGGACATTCATAAAGGACATACAGTCCACTTTTTTCTGATGAGGGTCTCAGAAGGACTTGTTTCCAGGACAGAACCTGCTTTATGGCTGTGGTTTATGGGAGTCCTGCATGGACTTGGATGGGAGTCTCCCTTTATCAGACCTTCACCCAAGCATCCTGCCAGGACCTCCGGCAGGTAGGGCAGAGAGGAGAGCCAGGCCAGCCTGTCTCTCCTCCAGGGCTGAGCGGGATGGTGAGTGTCACGACCCGAAAAGAACCACATAGAGGTCAGGAGTCTCGTCAAAGCAAGAACTCACTTTATTGAGTCAGGCAGCAGCTTATAAAGGCAAAGACCACAAGGGAATAGCCAATCATCTTAAAGGTCAAATAGCTAGAGCCAATGGGAAAAGTTTCAAAACAACCCTGGCAGCGCCTACCTTACTTCCCTTAGTCCCGTCTTGTTTACTTAGGACCAGCTGGCCCGCCTACCTTACTTCCTTTGGCCCAGGTCTTGTTTCCTTAAGGCCAGCTGATAAGGGCCCCTCAGTTGTAAACAAGCCTGGCCCTAATTTTTTTTTTTTCCCTTACTTCTAATTTTTTTTTTTTTGCCTTCCTAATTTTTTTTTTTTGCCTTACTTCCTAATTTTTTTAGGAAGTAAGGCAGCCGGGCCAGGCTTGTTTACAACTGAGGGGCCCTTATCAGCTGGCCTTAAGGAAACAAGACCTGGGCCAAAGGAAGTAAGGTAGGCGGGCCAGCTGGTCCTAAGTAGGGCCTTACTTCCTTTAAGGTATAGCAGGCTCAAGAAGTTGCCGAGGACCTCATGGGCCAAGACAAAGCAGGCCCAACATCCTGCAGCTCCTCCGACCCTGTGATGGGCAGTTTGGCCCTAATTGCATGTGCCCTTGGAGAAGGGCTGCGGTACCTAGGCTGGGGAAGGCTAAAGGAGACGGGATACACATATTTAACTATCAGGAAGCTGTCACCCATGCTAAAGACTCTCTGGTGTGGCCTTGGGGGTGGGAGTTCACTCGTCCATTCCTCTGTGGCTCCCCATTGGTTCCCCAGAGTGAGGCCCGGTGGAACTGTACTTCAGTTTGTCTTCAGGACCTTAGTGGGGAGCATTACATACATGTGCACTGGGAAAGAAGCTTTAGCAACACACACACTAGTGTAATAAAATAATGTAAGAATAAATAAAAATAAATCCACCAAAGTACACAACAATGTGGAATGCCACAAACAGAAAAAGAACCCAAATATATAGAATATATAGAATAAGCTTCCATTTCCTATGTATTTAAAGAACAAACTGGGCAGGGAGCTCACAAGCCCTGTTTGGGGGGGGGGGGCTGCTACCTGTGTTTTTCTGAACCCACCTGAGGGTAATCCACCTTTTGGATACTTATGTTTATACTCGCGGACTGGCTCAGCTCCCACACCTAGGAGAGGCGTCCCCTTCAGCAGTGGGTAAGGGGCAGCAGGCTCCTGAGTCCACAGTGCCCTCAATGGCACATCCATGTCATCCATGTCTCCTGTTCTGAAGTGAGGGCCAGGGATCATGGAGAAAGACAGGTGGGAGGACTGGAGAGTGGGGCAGGGAGCACTGTAAATGCTGTGCTGTGAACACAGCATGGGCTGTGCAGTCCAGAACACACAGCAGCTGTGACCACTGAGTGAGACAGGTGGGAGGACTGGAGAGTGGGGCAGAGAGCACTGTAAATGCTGTGCTGTGAACACAGCATGGGCTCTGCAGTCCAGAACACACAGCAGCTGTGACCACTGAGTGAGACTGCACACACGAACACACAGCAGCTGTGACCACTGAGTGAGACTGCACACACAAACACACAGCAGCTGTGACCACTGAGTGAGACTGCACACACGAACACACAGCAGCTGTGACCACTGAGTGAGACTGCACACACGAACACACAGCAGCTGTGACCACTGAGTGAGACTGCACACACGAACACACAGCAGCTGTGACCACTGAGTGAGACTGCACACACGAACACACAGCAGCTGTGACCACTGAGTGAGACTGCACACACGAACACACAGCAGCTGTGACCACTGAGTGAGACTGCACACACGAACACACAGCAGCTGTGACCACTGAGTGAGACTGCACACACGAACACACAGCAGCTGTGACCACTGAGTGAGACTGCACACACGAACACACAGCAGCTGTGACCACTGAGTGAGACTGCACACACGAACACACAGCAGCTGTGACCACTGAGTGAGACTGCACACACGAACACACAGCAGCTGTGACCACTGAGTGAGACTGCACACACGAACACACAGCAGCTGTGACCACTGAGTGAGACTGCACACACGAACACACAGCAGCTGTGACCACTGAGTGAGACTGCACACACGAACACACAGCAGCTGTGACCACTGAGTGAGACTGCACACACGAACACACAGCAGCTGTGACCACTGAGTGAGACTGCACACACGAACACACAGCAGCTGTGACCACTGAGTGAGACTGCACACACGAACACACAGCAGCTGTGACCACTGAGTGAGACTGCACACACGAACACACAGCAGCTGTGACCACTGAGTGAGACTGCACACACGAACACACAGCAGCTGTGACCACTGAGTGAGACTGCACACACGAACACACAGCAGCTGTGACCACTGAGTGAGACTGCACACACGAACACACAGCAGCTGTGACCACTGAGTGAGACTGCACACACGAACACACAGCAGCTGTGACCACTGAGTGAGACTGCACACACGAACACACAGCAGCTGTGACCACTGAGTGAGACTGCACACACGAACACACAGCAGCTGTGACCACTGAGTGAGACTGCACACACGAACACACAGCAGCTGTGACCACTGAGTGAGACTGCACACACGAACACACAGCAGCTGTGACCACTGAGTGAGACTGCACACACGAACACACAGCAGCTGTGACCACTGAGTGAGACTGCACACACGAACACACAGCAGCTGTGACCACTGAGTGAGACTGCACACACGAACACACAGCAGCTGTGACCACTGAGTGAGACTGCACACACGAACACACAGCAGCTGTGACCACTGAGTGAGACTGCACACACGAACACACAGCAGCTGTGACCACTGAGTGAGACTGCACACACGAACACACAGCAGCTGTGACCACTGAGTGAGACTGCACACACGAACACACAGCAGCTGTGACCACTGAGTGAGACTGCACACACGAACACACAGCAGCTGTGACCACTGAGTGAGACTGCACACACGAACACACAGCAGCTGTGACCACTGAGTGAGACTGCACACACGAACACACAGCAGCTGTGACCACTGAGTGAGACTGCACACACGAACACACAGCAGCTGTGACCACTGAGTGAGACTGCACACACGAACACACAGCAGCTGTGACCACTGAGTGAGACTGCACACACACGAACACACAGCAGCTGTGACCACTGAGTGAGACTGCACACACACAAGCACACAGAAGCTGTGAGAGTGAGACTGCACACACGAACACACAGCAGCTGTGACCACTGAGTGAGACTCAGAGGGCTTTGCATGATATGGTGCATTTAACATACATTCAGGAAAAACACTTATACA
>VZQC01012024.1:231545-234045 GCA_009823505.1 Rhizomys pruinosus | reverse complement strand
ACAGTGAGACACCTTCAAAAACAAACCAAAACAAAACAAAACAAAAGTTGGAAAGTAATTAAGAAAGATATCCAATGTTGACTTCTGGTCTCCACAGATGACGTGCACAGACATGGGCACAACTCACCCACACCCACAGTGGAGAAACCCAACTGAGGGTTTTTTGTTTAGTTTTGTTTATACAGGCAGTCATCTCTCTCTGCTTCCTGACCCTGAATGTGATGTAA
Source organism: Rhizomys pruinosus (assembly GCA_009823505.1). Lineage (NCBI taxonomy): Eukaryota > Metazoa > Chordata > Mammalia > Rodentia > Spalacidae > Rhizomys > Rhizomys pruinosus. Next base: position 233,818 of record VZQC01012024.1, on the reverse strand, counting down.
TCCAATACCTCATACTCCTACCACCATGGTTAAACATCATGACTTCCCACCATGACGGACCACCATGACTTCCTACCATGACTTCCCACCATGATGGACCACCATGATGGACCACCATGATTTCCTACCATGACTTCTGTTCTAGTTTGTCTTCCATTGCTGTGACAAAACACTGACCGACACCAACTTGGGGAGGAAAGGGTTCATTCAGCTTACATCTCCTGGGTCACAGTTCATCACTCAGGGAGCCCAAGGAAGGAACTCAGGGCAGGAACCTGGAGGCAGGGAGCTGAAGCACAAGCCATGGAGGAATGCTGTTCACTGGCTTGCTCTCCTGGCCCATGCCCAGCCTGACCTCTTATACAGTACACAACAACCTGCCCAGGGTGGCACCACCCATAGTGGGCTGGGCCCTCCCACATTGCTCAACAATCAAGACATTACTCCACAGACGTGGCCACAGGCCAGTCCAATGGAGCCAATTCCCCAATTAAGGCTCCCTCAACCCAGGTGTGTCAAGTTGACACTAAAGCTATCCAGCACAACTTCCCACCATGATGGACCACCATGACTTCCTACCATGACTTCCCACCATGATGGACCACCATGATGGACCACCATGACTTCTCACCATGATGCACCAGCATGACTTCCCACTATGATAGCTCCTCACCATGATGGACCACCATGATGGACTACCATGACTTCCCACCATGATGGACCAGCATGACTTCCCACCATGACTTCCTACCATGACTTCCCACCATGATGGACCACCATGATGAACCACCATGACTTCCCACCATGATGGACCACCATGATGGACCAGCATGACTTCCCACCATGATTTCCTACCATGACTTCCCACCATGATGGACCACCATGATGGACTACCATGACTTCTCACCATGATGGACCACCATGACTTCTTACCATGATGGACCAGCATGACTTCCCACCATGACTTCCTACCATGACTTCCCACCATCATGGACCACCATGATGGACCACCATGACTTCTCACCATGATGGACCAGCATGACTTCCCATCATGATGAACCACCATGGCTTCCCACCATGATGGACTACCATGACTTCTTACCATGATGGACCATGATGACTTCCCACTATGATGGGCCACCATGACTTCCCACCATAATAGATGACCATTACTTCCCACCATGATGGACCACCATGACTTATCACCAATGATGGACCACCTTGACTTTCCACCAACTCTGAACCATGGGTATTTTTGTCAGGTATGAAGAAAGTAACTAACAGGGTATCCTGTAGATGTTTCTATTAATACATTATATTTAAATGGATCTCACAGGCTGCAAGCTTGCCCTACTTCTATGATGGTAGATTTCCAGGTACCTGCCGTCTTTGCTGCTCATGGTAATGAAGTCTTCCTTCCTTCACAGTAACTGTCGCTGCAACTCTTATACCTATAGGTTTAGGGTGTGGGCAAACACCCCCAGGATAACTCAAGTTACACTTTTTAATTGTGTGCTATGGTTTGAGGGTGAAACCTACCCCCATAGGCTAATTGTGTGCTGTAGTTTGAGCGTGAAACCTACCCTCATAGGCTCATGTGTTTGAACATTTGGTCCCCAGTGGGTGGTACTGCTTGAGAAGGTTGTGATGCAAAGAAAGTTGGTAACTAGGGGCGGGTCTTGACATTCTTTATTCCAGCCTCCCTGACTGTTCATCATTGCAGGGTAAACAGCCAGATTCCCATGCCTGGGCCTTCCCCACTGTGATGGAGTTTATCTTGAGCTGTGAGCCAGAATAAATCTTTTTCCTTTTAGTTGCCTTTGTCAGGATATTTCATCACAGCAACAGGAAAATTAATTAGTATGTCTCCCACTCTGCAGTGTGTCCCCTCCCCTGAACTTAGCATATCTCCCACTCTATAGTGTGTCCCTTCCCCTGATCTGTCTGAACTTAGCATATCTCCCACTCTGTAGTGTGTCCCTCCCCTGATCTATCTGAACTTAGTGTATCTCCCACTCTGTAGTGTGTCTCTTCCCCTGATCTGTCTGAACTTAGCATATCTCCCACTCTGTAGTGTGTCCCTCCCCTGATCTGTCTGAACTTAGTGTATCTCCCACTCTGTAGTGTGTCCCTTCCCCTGATCTGTCTGAACTTAGTGTATCTCCCACTCTGTAGTGTGTCCCTCCCCTGATCTATCTGAACTTAGCATATCTCCCACTCTGTAGTGTGTCCCCTCCCTGATCTATCTGAACTTAGCATATCTCCCACTCTAT
>VZQC01012024.1:197590-219990 GCA_009823505.1 Rhizomys pruinosus | reverse complement strand
GAAAGTCTTGAGGGTACATGCCCAGGAGTGGTATGGCTGGGTCGGGTGGCAAGTTCATTCCAAGTCTTCCAAGGGTTCTCCACACTGCTTTCCATAGTGGCTGTACGAGTTTACATTCCCACCAGCAGTGGATGAGTGTTCCCCTTTCCCCACAACCTCTCCAGCACTTGGTACCATTTGTTTTCTTGATCCTAGCCAGTCTTATTGGAGTAAGATGATATCTTAAAGTGGTTTTGATTTGCATTTCCTTAATGATTAGTGATGTTGAACACTTCTTTTTTTTAATTAACTTTATTTATTTCTGTATGTGTATGAATGTACTGTCTGCATACAAGTTTGTGCACCCGTGTCATGCAATGCCGCGGAGGTCAGAAGAGGGTGTCGGATTCCCCTGGAACTGGAGTTCTCCTGGAATTGGAGTTTCAGATGGTTCTCGGCCACCATGTGGGTCCTGGGGATCGAACCCGGGTCCTCTGTAAGAGCGGTTGATGCTCTTAACCGCTAGGCCATCTCTCCAGCCCTGAACACTTCTTAAGGTGTTTCTCAGCCATCTCTAATTCCTCACTTGTGAAGTCTCTGTTCAGCTCTTTGCTCCATGTATTGAGTGGGTCATTTGTTTTTTTTTTCTTCTTTGTTTTTTGAGTGGTTTATATATTCTGGAAATCAATGCTTTGTCAGATGTATCTGCAATGAAGGTTTCCTCCCACTCTGTGAGATTTCTCTTCACGTCCTTGATTGTTTCTTTTGATGTACAGAAGCTTTTGAGTTTAATGAGGTCCCATTTGTCAATTGTCAACCTTAATTCTTGTGGAGCTGCTGTCTGATTTAGGAAGTCTTTTCCTAGGCCTATGTCTGCTGCCAACTTCTTCTTCTATCGTCTTCAGAGTTTGGGGTTTCACGTTGAGGTCTTTGATCCATCTGGAGCTCACTTTTGTACAGGGCGAGTGGTAGGGGTTTAATTTCATCCTTCTACAAGTGGTGATCCAGTTTTGCCAACACCACTTGCTGAAGATGCTGTCTTTTCTGCATTGTGTCTTCTTGGCCCCCTTGTCAAATATGAGATGCAGCCAGTGTTCTTAACTGCTGAGCCATCTCTCTAGCCCTCGCTGAAACTTTCTGTTAATTGTAAACCTCTTTGTTAACTGACCTGCACCTGGTCTGATGTAACTATGGTTATTGATATTGCCCCGACATGATGTAATTTCAATCTTATAAAGTGCACTCTGCCTACCCTTTGGGCCAAGAGTTCTTTTGGGCATTAGCCCCTTCTCTGACTGCCAGCTAATACAGACTCTTGATCTCACCCAAAACTTCATGGCAGGTCTCACTTGCTATTATAGTGTAACATCTCTCTTTTCTCAGAGGTCAACTAAGTCCCAGGGGGCTATGTATGGGGGCATCTCTTTAAATGTCCTGCAACTGTGAGTCACCAGTCTTCCTGTGCAGGGAGGACTTGGAGATCCACTAATGGGACTTCAGCCAATGTCCAGTATATAAAGAGAAAAGTCTGCTCACACTTCAAAAAAGGGAAGCCTGGTATAGCAAGACCTGACTTTGTCCTCGAGTGGATAGAAATGGAATTGAAAAGCCAAAAGGAGCCATCGCCCCCCCCCACCAAAAAAACCTTGAGTGACACTTGAGGACCAGATCCTCAAGTGACCTTGAGAAAACAAAAACCTTGGCTAATCTGGGCTAACTGTGTGGCCTTAAATATCGAAAAGGAAAGTATAACCAAAAATAAGTAAATAGTAAGGCCTGAGAAATTGTACTTCAAATATAAAACTTGAGATCTTAGTAAAAAGACAAAAAGTAAAAAAAAAAAAAAAAAGCACAGTTGTTTTGCCTGTCTTACTGGCAAGTGCAGCTGCCCTGTGGCTGCCACTGCTTTTGCCGTCCTTCAAAGACGTGAGACACTGCTTTTCAACTTTCTAATATGGACTGAAGACTCATGTGTCTCCCAGAATCCTTCAGTGCCAAATGAGGACTGTTGAGACATCCAGCTTGTGGACTGAGCTACTACTGGGGTTTCTGCCTCTTCAGAGTATAGACTGCCATTGTTGGACTACCCAGGCTGTATCATAGAGAGCAGTACAGGAAGATCAAGACAGGATGTGGTGCTTACTGGACCTCATCTAGTGACCATGGGAAGGGAAAATCTCAGTGTGCAACACAAGGGCAGAACTGATGGTGGTTTGGGCTTGCCAAGGAGGAGACTTCAAACATGACATCATTCAGGCTAATAAAGGAAAAAATCATAAACCGAAGATGCTAAAACCTATGATACATGTGGCATGCATATGTGCATATTTTGGAGTGATGCATGTTGGAAGGAACAACAATAGCAATGGCAACAACAACAATGATAAGACTAGGTTAAAGAACTGACTGAAACAGTGAACTTCTGCTCGAAACAGTAATCTTCTGCATTGAGAATTTTGAGAGAGACTGAGAAAAAGATGAAAAACATATGGCAGAATGCATGAGCTCTGGTGGGGTCAGGGGTCAGGGAGGGGGCATGGGTCTAGATTGGATTTGAAATTATGTATGAAATGCACAAAGCTTCAATAAAAATTGGCTTTTAAAAAAAGAAAATCTCTCTCTCTCTCTCTCTCTCTCTCTCTCTCTCTCTCTCTCTCTCTCTCTCTCTCTCTCCCCTTGCTCACTACTGTGTTTATCAGGAGAGCCGGCCTGCAAGATTCCAAGATGCTTCTGTCTCTGCCACCATCTTGCCACAGGGGTACGGGCACTACAGATGTTTGTTCCCATGATTGGCTTTATGTGGATCCTGGGTATCATAACCCAGGTCCTCTAGCTTTTGTGGCAAGTGCTTTACCCATGAGCCAGCTCTCTAGCCCTTGGTTCAACACCTCCTAAAGATGAAGGAACAGTGGAGACAGGATCCTTCTCTATACAACAGTTGTGGGAAGGGAACTTCCTAGAAGTTATGGGTTTTTTTTTTTTTAACTTTATTTATTTCTGTATGTGTATGAATGTACTGTCTGCATGCAAGTCTGTGCACCCATGTCGTGCAATGCCGCGGAGGTCAGAAGAGGGTGTCGGATTCCCCTGGAACTGGAGTTCTCCTGGAATAGGAGTTTCAGACGGCTCTCGGCCGCCATGTGGGCGCTGGGGATCGAACCCGGGTCCTCTGGCAAGAGCGTCGGCGCTCCTAACCGCTAGGCTATCTCTCCAGCCCGAAGTTATGGGTTTTTAGCCAACCTCCTTCATCAATCTTGGTTCCGAACTGAAGGGTGTTGAGACCTGCCTGACCTTTGACAAGGACAACCATTAGGAGAATAGGGAAGAGTTTGAGGGCCAGCAACTGAAGCACCAAGGGGGCATGACAAGGGCACAGCTACCCTGCAAGAGAGAAGAGGAAATGTTTTCCCATGACCCCTGCCCATAGACAGTCTGTCTACCAGCAGCCTTCTCCCAGAACAAAGGACCCTAGATCTGCAGCCCCTCCTCCAGAGGGTCCATTAGTCCTGTATTCCAGCTCTCACTTTCCTAGCACCCAGGATTTTGGTTTATAACTCAACTATCTCATGATTCAATAGTCCAATAGTCAATTTCCTTCTTCCTAAGACCCCAAAGACCTAAACTTCAGTCTCCATCTCTCTAGAATCCCAATATGCATTCTCTTTTCCACTGTCTGAGTACATTCCCTGCATCTACTTTTCTAGGACCCAGGAATTCAGCACCTCAGACTCAACCATCCAGAACTCAAGAATCCAGGTTTCCAGCCTTCGTCATCCCAAAACCCAGGACTTGAGATTCTAAAGTCGCCTTTCCAGGATCCAGGAGTTCAGTCCTCAGCCTCCACCTTTCCAGGATCCAGGAGTCCAGCCTTCACCTCCACAGGACCTGGGAGTCCAGTCCCCATTCTTACTCTCCCTTGGACTGAGAGATCCAGATTCTTATCCTTCACCTCCCCAGGACAAAGCTATCTGAGAAGACTTGTCCTTTCTTCTCCATACCCTTTGCTAGGGACAGTCTTAAGAGTGGTCAAATCAAATACTTGGGTGGACTGTCTGGAGCCACTGCTTATCAATTGTTCATCACGTCAAAGGACAGAGCATCAGTTACATCCTGGACAGTCTACACCCAAGCTGACCACACTGGGCCCCGTCAGCAAGCCTGAGTCATTCACACTTCGTGGCTGCCCAGTGCCAGCGGGTGCTGGGAACGAAGATGCTTGTTTGCTGTCTGCTGTTGTTCATTCCTTGAATTTGCTCTCGGTCAGGAACAGAAACAGGGAACTGAGTACCAGCACTGGAGGATACTGGAGGGAGGCAACAAGCCTGTGACACACCATGAGATGTAACCACCACTCCTAGAATTTCACAGAAGGACTGAGAATGGTCTGGTCTCCATGGCAGAAAGAGATCACTCATGTTGTGGCTGAGCTGTGAGAGGCCTTGAATTAAACCAATAAATTGTAAAAATGCACATCCATGTTTATTGCAGCTTTCTTCACAATGGCAAAGAGCTGGAACCAACCCAAATGCTCCTCAACAGACAAGTGGATGACAAAAATGTGGTACATCTACACAATGGAGTACTATTCAGCAGCAAAGAAAGATGGCATTATGAACTTTGCAGGGAAATGGATGGAGCTCGAAGCCATTATGCTGAGTGAAGTAACACAGTCCCAGAAAAACAAACGGAGAATGGTTTCCCTCATTTGTGGATGCTAACACCAAATGTCCCAGAGGAAAGGCAAGCTGAACAACAGTATGGTTATATTTTTGTTTATCTAAAAGCAACTATGTTGGTATAATGTGAATCTTTCAATGAGTTCTAGAATCCACCCACCAATTATTTTCAGACTCTGTAATTACTGCATATGGGTGGAGAGTATGTATCCATATTTTAGAGTAATATGAAATTAATGGAGGAAAATGTGAATTCCTAAGCATAAAAAAAGACTGAGAGAAAGATACAGGATAGTTATGGCAGAATGCATGATCTGGGATGGGATGGGGTGGGCTGGCAGGAAGGGATAGGAGAATATGCCCGAACAGAAATGAAAAATGATGTATGAAATACACAAAACAACAACAAATAAATTTTAAAAATGAAGTCATTTTCAACTTTCATCTACTTGTGTGACAAAGCTGGGTGTGCAGCTCTACTCTTCTCAGAAACAGGGTGTGTCTTGATTTGATGATGTTATCACATCTGTTCACATTTGTCAGCCTTACAAAGGTTATGTCAACTTGACATAACCCAGGATCGCCTGGAAATAGAGACTCCATGAGGGACTGTCTACACTGGGCTGGCCTTCAGGGAGAGATTGTTTAGTTATTGGGTGTTGGAGGACTGAGACTCTGCCTGTGGAACCATTCCCCAGGCAGGTCCTGAACTGTTAAGAGTCCAGACTGCAGCTGAGCACATGTGTGGGCAGGTGAGGGAGCGTGACTTCACTTCTGCCTGCTCTACACTGGGGTGTGATCTGACCCACCATCTCAGGCTCCTGCCACTGTGACTTCCCCACAGTGTCACCTGGAATTAGGAGTCAAGTTCTGTCAGATTATTTCATTCACCAACAGAAATGAAACCAGGACAGGGTTGAATCATAATGGTTCCTATTTGTTTAATATTCACTAGTCAGAGTATTTTATTTACTATTTTTATTTTATGTTATGTGGATGAGTGTATTGTTTGCATACGTGTAAGTATACCCATGTAGTGCAATTCCAGAGCAGGTCACAAGAGGGTGTCAGATTCTTCTGGAACTGGAGTTACAGATGGTTGTTAGCTGCCATGTGGGTGCTGGGAATCAAACTTGGGCCTTCTGTAGGAGCAGTCAGTGCTCTTAACTGTTGAGCCATCTCTCCAGTCCCCCAAATTTTTAATTTATGTGCATGAGTGTTTTGCCTTCATATAGGTAAGTGTACCATGTACATGCAATGCCCACAGTGGCTAGAAGAGGGTGTCAGAACTAGAGTTGCAGTGATTGTTTGCTGCCATGTGGAGGCTGAAAAATGAACCCAGGTCCTCTGCAAAAGCAGCCAGTGCTTTTAAGCACCGAACCATTTCTCCAGTCCCAAATAGTTTTTAAAGTGACTTATATAGTCCTTCTTTTAAGATCCTGGCCTGTGGTAGATCTTGTGACTTTCATTTTACTGTTAAGTCTGTTTGAAGTGCAGAGTAGTTATATAGAGGGCCCAAAGTTACACAGACGGTTAATTAGTGGAGCTGGAAGTGGATCCTAGACAACGTCTTTCAAAGGTCACAAAACTCCAAAGAGAGAAGACTAAATGAGAAAGCAAAAAGATCCTCGGAGCTTTATGTAGAATTTCCCCACACTGGAAAAACTCAAGTGGCCACCACTAGATGAATAAAAGAGACTTTTGATTGAGCAATTAAGGAAAATAATGTGTGTGTGTGTGTGTGTGTGTGTGTGTGTGTGTGTCTATCGGGGGCAGGAACTCATGTGCACATAGCTTTGTGGGAGCAAGCAGTCAATTTGGGGGTCGTTCCTCATGCCCCATCCACATTGTTTATGAGATAAAGTCCTCATTCATCATATGCCACCATGCTGAGTTTTTGTTGTTGTTTTAACGTGGGATTTGGGGATTCAACTCAGGATCTTGGGCTTGCAGGACCCGAGCAATCTCCCATTGTGATATAGCAAATTACTAGAGCATATTACAGAGAGCATGAAAGTCCTAAATCAATGGAAGTATCCAGACAGAAAGAAAATATACTCTGGGGGCTGAGGAGAGAGAGAGAGAGAGAGAGAGAGAGAGAGAGAGAGAGAGAGAGAATGAGAATATATACTCTGAAAAAGATGGTAGATCAGAGCCGTGGCTTTTTTGTATTTCCATTAGTCTGAAACAAAATATCAAGTGTGAGGCAGCAGGGAAAGGCAGTGCTTGGAAGTGCAACAATCCAAGGTGAGATATCTGGTGAAATCCAGATGCATGGAACTTTAGATTTGTAAAGAAAAAGAGAACAAAATTTTTTACTCCTAAATAGATTCTGTAAAACAATTTGAAAGCAAACCAAAACCAGAAAAGGTATCTAACAGTAGGATCCTTAAACAGAATAAGCAAATAAATCCATCCAAGGACATCCCACTAGATGGCTGGATGACTCTTGGGACCCCACGTTGTGGTGCCATAACTGTTGACATAGGAGCATAACTCTCACCTCAACAGGGATCAAAGGAGGTTTGTTCTGGAGCGAAATAGGAGTGACCATGTGCTACAGGGCTTGAGACCACTGGGAAAAGACCACTCAGAAGAGGAGACTGCAGTGTTGGCTAAAGGGAGAGCAAAAGCCTTTCAAGACAAAAAACACAGTGATCCCACGCGTAACTTCCAGCTGCATTACATCTTAGCTCCTTTTGCAAGCTTTACCAGTTTACAAGAAGCCAGAGCTAGCAATTAAACATTTCCCAAAATGGGGCTGGAAGACTTTTGTGGTTGAAACTTCCGGGAGTTTTACCAGTTTCAGATTACAGACAAGTAGAGAGCCTCTAAGATGGCTGCCCTAGTTGAAATGCATTCACTCTCACATGGCCTGGGAACACAGATTCAGGTTATCCCCCAATTCCAGTTCCAGCGTGGTAACAATTACATTATGGTTTTATAGAAACAGAACAAAGAAAAGTCATTAATTAAGACACTTTTCAAAAGCATGGTGGATATACTCAGTAGGCAGGTCACAGCAAAGCTGGGTGGTTTCTACCCTAGGTCTCAGGTGCTATCTGATGACATTCTTGGGATCTGGTGGTCTGCTAAGTTAATACATTTTATTAGTCACAGAATGTTAACTCAGAAACAGAGATAGGTAAGGAGTGGCTATTTATGAGATACAGTTGTCCCCAGATAAAGGCTCTGGATCTGCAGCATTCCAAACTCCATAGTCTCTGAAGAGCTAATCAGTTGTTCAGCTTTGCAAGAAGCTCATCTCAAGATACAGGAGTTCCTTCTGGAACTTTCTGTCACAGAACTGAACCTGGGTCCTCTATGAGAGCAGCCAGTGCTCTTCATTGCTGAGGCATCTTTCCAAATCCTAAATTAATACTTTAAAAAGCTATAGATGGCAGGGTGTTGTAGCATACACCTTTACTCCCAGCACTGGAGAGGCAGAGGCAGGTCTCTGCCAGATCGAGGGCAGCCTGGTCTACATAGTGAATTCCAGGCCAGCTAGAGCTACTGGGAGAAAATTTCTTTAAAACAACAAACAAACAAACAAACAAACAAACAGATTTATGTAACAATCTCAAGTCACACACTGAGAGCCCAGATCCTTTGGCTACCAACCTCTAGCATTGCAGCACTCCAACCCCTGAAGTTGTAATCAGTCAGTTAACCTTTTACACTGCTTAACACAGATGTGTCCATTTTCTTTCTTTGTGTGTGTGTGGGTGGGGTGGGGGGGACTTCAGTTCACACCACCTGGTCAGGGCACATAAGATCAATAAGTGCCTACATCTCATTCCCACCTGCACCCCAAATTGCTTTGATATGTCCATTTTCTATGTTCTTATGAGCCCCAGAGATACTTGGTAGAAATGGAAAATTTCTGTGCCCCTGTTGTACCAGCAGAGAGTTTCTGGTGTGTGGAGTAGTTAAGGAGGTGATCCCTGTGCTCAGCTACCGGGAATAGCTTAAATGTGCCCACTCCTCCTCTGAATGGACTGGTGCATCAGTCTGGTACCCCAGCTGGCCTCTCTGGAGTCCCCCAAGCTCCAGAGTCCCACACTCCGCAGGTCTGCACATGTAGAACATTGGCAGAAATTCAACCCAGCAGTAGCCTTAGGAGCCTGAGTCCCAGCCACAGGAAAGGCAAGGGTTAGTGCTTAGCCTCCAAACAGCCCTTTCTGGGGATTTGTCCAAAGGGAGGCCTGCATGGGAAAAGGACTCACCACCCCATCTACTGGCCATGTTAAACAATTTCAGGCGCTGGAGAGGTAGCTCAGAGGTTGAGAGCACTTGCTGGGGATCTGAGTTTGGTTCCCAGCACCCGGATGGCAGTTAACAACCACTGGTAACTCCAGTTCCACTGAATATGAAGCCCTTTTCTGACTTCTATGGCCATTGTATGACACGGGTGCACTGACATGCATGCAAACAAAACACTCATACACACAGAAAAATTAATATAGTAAAATGTCCATTCTACCCAAATTAATATACAGATTCAGTGAAATCCCAATTAAAAAGCCCCATGAGTTTCTTCACAGACTTGGAAAAAGTATCCTTAAATTCGTATGGAAGAACAAAAGACCCCAAATAGGTAAAGCAACCCTGAGCAAAAAGAGCAATGCAGGGGGGATCACTTTACCAGACTTCAAACTATATTACAGGGCTATAGTCATAAAAACATCCTGGTATTGGTACAAAAACAGACTGTCATCTGAAATATTCTTCTGGTGGTCCTTTAATAACATGTGTGTTGCATTTCACTAGATGTTCTTCTCCTTGGACTAGGGCTTGCAGCTTTGCAAGGCTGCTTAGTTCTGGAACTGTTCCCCAGGCCCACCAGTTAACAGTCCTCAGGCTTAAGCCACTAGCAAGGAGGGGAGAGATGAGAGGTAACTCAGAGAGAAGGACTTATAGAGAGAGACTGGGAGTAAAGCACTCAGTTTAATATTGTAACTCAAGGCTTTTTATACAAATCCTTGCAGGGGGCTGGGGCACACAGGATTGGGGGTTGGGAGAAGTGGTTGGGATAAGCAGGACTGCAGGCCATCTGTTACAGATCAAAGCTTTGCTCCAAGGGATCAAAGGTGGCATCAGAGCAGGTTTGGCAGGATATCAGCAGGGTTTGAGGCTTGGAGGCTGCTTGCTGACTCTCTTTAAGTGCTTCTGCCAAAAGAATGCCTACAACAGACCAATGGAACAAAAATGAGGGTCTAAACTTGAGCACATCCAATTTCAGCCACCTCACATTTGACAAAGGGGCCAAGAAGACTCAATGGAGGAAAGACAGCATTTTCAGCCTGTAGTGTTGGTGAAACTGGATTACCACTTGTAGAAGAATAAAAAACCTCTTACCTTTCACCCTGTACAAAAATCAACTCTAAATAGATCAAGGACCTCAATGTGAAACCTGAAGCTCTGAATGTGATAGAAAACATTGGTAGTAACCAACAAAACATAGGCACAGGAAAAGACTTTCTAAATCAGACAGCAGCTGTGTAGAAAATAAGCTCAACAATTGACAAGTGGGACCTCACTAAACTCAAAAGCTTCTGTACAGTGAACATAACAATCAATGAAGTGAAGAGAAAACCCACAAAGTGGGAGGAAACCTTCACCAGTGATACATCTGACAGAGCATTAACATCCAGTATATATAAACTACTCAAAAAACAAAGAAGAAAACAAATGACTCACTCAGAAAATGGAGTAAAGAGCTGAACAGAGACTTCACAAGTGAGGAAGTAAAGATGGCTGAGAAACATCTTTTTTTTTTTTTTACTTTTTCCATTTTCAATTGAAGTTTTGTGCATTTGATAAATTTCTTAGTCAAATATAGACCCATTCCCCCTTCCATGCCCCCCACACCAGAGCTCATGCATTCTTTTTCCTCAGTCTTTTTTAAGTTTTTCGATGTGGAAGTTTACTGTTCCAGTCTTTGAACTGGTCTTTTTGAGAAACATCTTAAAAAGTGTTCAGCATTGCTAATAATTAAGGAAATGCACATTAAAACCACTTTAAGATTTCATCTCACTCCAATAAGACTAGCTAAGGTCAAGAAAACAAATGATACCAAATGCTGGAGAGGTTGTTCGGAAAGGGGAACACTCATCCACTGCTGGTGGGAAGGTAAACTCATATAACCACTATGGAAAGCAGTGTGGAGAAACCTTAAAAGACTCAAAATGAGCCTACCACCTGACCCAGTCATACCACTCCTGGGTATATACCCACAAGACTCATCCTACTGCAGAAATACATGTGCATCCATATTTATTGCCACTCTATTCACAGTAGCAAAGAGCTGGAAACAACCCAAGTGCCCCTCAACCGATGAGTGGATAAAGAAATTCTGGTACATCTACACAATGGAGCTCTATGCAGTGGTAAAGAAAGATGACATCATGAACTTTGCAGGTAAATGGATAGAACTAGAAGACATCATGCTAAGTGAGGTAACACAGTCCCAGAAAGACAAATGGGAAATGATATCCCTCATTTGTGGATTCTAGTGACAAATCCCTAGTTGTAAGGCAAACTGAGCAACGTTAATGTTATATTTCTTTTTATCTGAAAGCAACTGTGCTGTTATAATGTGAATCTGTTAACGGGCCCTAGAATTAACCTACCCCTTATTTTCAGACTTTGTAATTTTGGTAGATGGGTGGAGGATATGTATGTATATTTTAGAGCAGTATAAAATTAAAGGGAAAAATGTGAATTCCTAAACATGTTTTGGATTTAACATACAGTGTGACATATATATATGAACAATAGAAATTGGAGGGAACAACAACAACAAAAGGATTGGGTCAAAGAACTGACTGAAATGGTAAACTTCTGCCTAAAACAATAAACCTCTGCATAAAAAAACTTAAAAAAGATTGAGAAAAAGGTGCAAGGCATATATGCCAGAATGCACAAATTCGGGTGGGGTGGGGGTGAGGCATGGAAAAGGGAATGAGTCTAAATTGGACTGAGAAATGTTGTATGAAATGCACAAAATATCAATACAAATATTTTAAAAAATAAAATAAAAGTCACAAAGTTTTAGAATGATTTTTAAATTTTTTTGTGAAGAATATCATGAGGAATTTGTTGGTATTGCATTGAATCTGTGAATTGCTTTTTGTAGGATGGTCATTTTCACAATATTCATTCTACAGATCCATGAACATGGGAGCTTTTTCCATCTTCTAGTGTCTTCCTCAATCTCTTTTTTTGTTTGTTTGTTTTTAATTTTTTTTTCCTCAATCTCTTTCCTCAGGGATTTCAAGTTTTCATGGTGGAGGTCTCTTGCCTCCTTGATTAGGTTTACTCCTAGATATTTTATGGTTTTGAAACTATTGTGAATGGGAATTCCCATGGACTTGTTCTCTGCCTGCTTGTTATTGGTATATAGGTATTGATTTTTCTAAGTTGATTTTGTATCCTACCTCTTTGCTGAAAGTGTTGATCATTTCCAGAAATTTTCTGGTGGACTACTTGGGATCTCTTATGCATAGTTTTATAACCTCTGCAAAGAGGGGTAATTTGATCTCTTATTTTCCTATTTGTACCACTTTAATTTCCTTCTCTTGTCTTATTGCTCTAGCTAGAATTTCAAATACCATGTTCTATGGTGGCGCACACCTTCGATCCTTGCACTTGGAAGGCAGAGGCAGGTGGATCTTTGTGAGTTCAAGGCCAGCCTGTCTACAGAGCGAGTTCCAGGACAGTTGGGGCTACAGGGAGACCCTGTCTTGAATAGACCCCCCAAAAAGGAGTGGGGATAATGGGTGATCCTATCTATTTTCTGATTTTAATGGGGGATGTTTCAAGTTTTTCTCTCTTTTGGATGATGTTGGCTGTGGGTTTGTCATGCACGGCCTTTTTTTATGTGGCAGTATGTTCTACTCAGGCCTGTTCTCTCTAGGACATTTATGATGAAGGCATGCCAGATTTTGTCACATGCCTTTTCTGATCTATTGAAATGATTATGTGATTTTTGTCTTGAAGTGCATTTATGTGATTTATTACATTTTCAACTTACATATGTTGGACCATGCCTGGATTTCTAGGATGAAGCCAACCTGATTGTGGTATGTGTTTTTTATGATACATGACTGTATTCTGTTTGCAAGTGTTTTTTGTTTTGTTTTGTTTTTGCTTGAGACAAGGTGTCATTGTGTAGCCCTGGCTGGCCTGGGACTTGCTAGACCAGGCTGACCTCTAACTCACAGAGACCCACATGCCTCTACCTCCTGAGTACAACTGTGCTGGGAATAGTTTGCAGACTGTGCTGGGAATAGTTTGCAATATTTTATTGAGAACTTTGCATCTATGTCTATCTGGGCTATTTACCGATAGTTTTCTTTCTGTTGTGTCTTTACTTGGCTTTGGTAGTAGAGTAATACTAGATACATAAGAGGAGTTTGGGAATTCTCACTGTCCCTATTTTTTGAATAATTTAAGTGTTGGTTGTAGTTCTTCTTTGAAAGTCTGGCAGAGTTCTGCTGTGAACCCATCTGGACCTGGACTTTTCTTCTTTAGTCAGAAGACTTTGTGTTACTGTGTCAATCTCCTCATTTGTTATGGGTGGGTCTGTGCAAGTTATTGATCTCTTCTTGGTTTAACTTTGGTGGTTCCAATTAATCTAAAAATTGTCCATTTCTTTTAGGTTAGGTTTTAAGAGTATAGGTTTTAAGAGTCTTCCTTCATAATGCTCTGAACTTCTTTGGTGTCTGAGAGAGTGGAGTATTAAAGTCACTGCTGTGACTGCGTTAGGGGAAACCTTTATCTTGAAGTCCAGTATTACACTTTTTTCTAATTGGGTCTGGCGGAGTACAGTGTGGATATGTACAGGATTGTCTTCTTGGTTGTTTCCTTGATGATAACGATCTGGCCTTCTTAATGTCTTCTGATTACTCTTGGTTAGAGCCAACTTTTTCAGATACCAGGATAGAGCAAGGCCCGCTTCTTTCTTGGTCCCATTCACTTGGCATGCTCTTTCCATTCATTCTAAGGTGGTGCTTTATCCTTGAAAGCAAGATGATATTTCTGTAGACATTAAATATCCATTCAACGAACCCTTGTTTTTAGAGCAGGGGTCTCCCTATAACCCCAACTGGCTTGGAACTCACTATGTAGACCATGCTCGTCTTGAATTTACAGAGATCCACCTGCCTCTCCCTCCCAAGTGCTGGGATGAAAAGCATTTGGCAGGACACCCAGTGTTCCCTGTGTCTTTTGATTGAGGAGTTGAGGCCATGGATATTTAGAGTTATTATTTTTTTCTTAAACATTTTCCATGGGTCATACATCATTTCTCAATCGAATCTAGAGTAGCTTCCCTTTCCATGCCCCCCACCCCACCCAAGTCCCTGCACTATGCCATACATGTCTTGCATCTTTTTCTGAGTCTTTCCAGAGTTTTTTTCCAGTTCTTTTGTTGTTCTCTCCAACTTGTATTGCTACAGTATATATACATATATATACATAGTTATATATACATAAATATATATATACATACATACATACATACACATATCACTTGAATTGGAGGATTTTTTTTCCTAAAAGATGTCATGTTTTCCTTAAGGAAGTACTTGACGTTTTCTCCTTGGAAACCCAAACAACCATCAATCCTGCACTTCTGCTCCACATTGGGGTCCTTCCCTCCCATGGTCCCCCAAATGAAGTCCAGTAAGCACGCATCCTGTCTCAATCCCCCTGCACTGGCCTCTATGATACAGCCCACGTCGTCCAACAATGGCAGTTTATATTCTGACCAGGTTGACACCCCCTTAGCTGTTTAGTCCACAAGCTGGGTATCTCAGTAGTCCCCATCTGGCATTGAAGGTTTGGAGGATTCTTGGAGAGACATGAGTCCTCAGTCCATAGTGGAAGGTTAAAAGCTGTGTCTCATGTCTTTGAGGAGTGCCAAAAGCAGTGGCAGCCACAGAGTAGATGCACTTTCCAGTAAGAATTGGAGACAGGCTAAACAACAGTCTCCCTCTTTTTTCTTTTTATCTTTTTACTAAGATCTCAAGTTCTATGTCTGCAGTACAGTTTCTCTAGTCTTACTGATTATTTATATATGGTTGTACTTTCTTTTTGGATGCTTAAGGCCACACAGTTAGCCCAGATTAACCAAGGTTTTTGTTTTCTCAAGGTCAGTTGAATATCTGGTCCTCAGGGGTCTCTCAGGTTATTTTTCAGGGTAGGAGGGTTATTTAAGAGTTATTATTGAAAAGTATGTGTCAATTGCTGTCATTTACTTTGTTGTTCATTTTGGTGTTTCTGTTCTTAATCTTATTTTCTTTTCTTTCTGTAGCCTCTTCACTGTGTTTTTTCATTTCTCTGGTCTATAGTATTGCTTCCACTATTCCTTGTAGAACTAGTTTGGTGGACATGAATTCTTTTTTTTTTTTTAACTTTTATTATTTTTTAATTTATTTCTGTATGTGTGTGAATGTACTGTCTGCATGTAGGTCTGTGCACCCGTGTCGTGCAATGCCGCGGATGTCAGAATTGGGTGTCAGATTCCCCTGGAACTGGAGTTCTCCTGGAATTCGAATTTCAGATGGTTCTCAGCTGCCATGTGGGTGCTGGGGATCGAACCCGGGTCCTCTGTAAGAGCGGTCGGCACTCTTAACCACTAGGCCATCTCTCCAGCCCGGACATGAATTCTTTTAGCCTTTATATATCAGGGAAAGTTTTTCTTTCTCCTTCCACTATGGCAGATAGTTTCCCTGGTTGAAGTATTCTGACTTGGAATCTGTGGTTATGCAGAACTTGGAGTATATTGCTTCAGGCTTTTAAAGTTCCCATTGATCAGTCAGCTGTTATCTGATGGGTTTTCCTTTGTCACTTGTTCCTTTTCCTTTGCAGCTTTCAGTACCCTTTCTTTGTATTTTTAGTGTTCTAATTATAATATATGGTGGGGAATTTCTTCTCTGGTTCTATGTATTTGGTGTTTGGTGCGCTTCTTGTGTCTGCATAGGTGTGTCTTTAATTTGAGGACCTTTTCTTCTGTGGTCATGTTGAAGACTGGCTCTATGCCATTGACCTGGATTCTTTTCCTTATTCTATATTTAGGATCAGTAGATTTCATCCTTTCATGGTGCCCCACAGCTCCTGCATATTCCTTTCCTGTATTTTAAGAAATTGTTATAATGGGGATGGAGAGTTGGCTCAGTGGTTAAGAGCACTGTCTGCTCTTGCAGAAAACCCAGGTTCAATTCCCAGCACTCAAATAGCAGCTAACAATGGTCCATAACTCCAATTCCAGGGGAATCCAGTGCCCTCTTCTGGCCTCTGCTGACACTGCACAGTGTGGCACACTCACTCCAATTCCAGGGGAATCCAGTGCCCCCTTCTGGCCTCTGCTGGCACTGCACAGTGTAGCACACTCAGTCCAATTCCAGGGGAACCCAGTGCCCTCTTCTGGCCTCTGCTGTCACTGCACAGTGTGGCACACTCACTCCAATTCCAGGGGAACCCAGTGCCCTCTTCTGGCCTCTGCTGGCACTGCCTACATGGCTCACTCAGTCCAATTCCAGGGGAACCCAGTGCCCTCTTCTGGCCTCTGCTGACACTGCACAGTGTGGCACACTCACTCCAATCCCAGGGGAACCAAGTGCCCTCTTCTGGCCTCTGCTGGCACTGCACAGCATGGCACACTCACATTCAGGCAATACACTCAAAAAATTAAAAATATTTTAAAAATTTATAATGTTATGATCTTTGAATGGGTGATTCAGCTCCTCCACTGTGTCTTCAAGCTCAATGCTCTGCCCTCTACGTGATCCATTTTACTGGAAAGGCTTCATACTGAGCTTTCTGAGTTACTGAGCTTTTTTTTTCCCCTTCTCTCTCTTATCCATTTCTGCATGTGTATCAATGTACTGGTACTGTCTGCATGCAGGTCTGTGCACCTATGTCGTGCAATGCCACGGAGGTCAGAAGAGGGTGCCGGATTCCCCTGGAACTGGAGTTCTCCTGGAATTGGAGTTTCAGATGGCTCTCGGCCGCCATGTGGGTGCTGGGGATTGAACCCGGGTCCTCTGCAAGAGCAGTTGGTGCTCTTAATTGCTAGGCCATCCCTCCAGCCCACTGAGCTTTTTTATTTCATTTTCATTTTCTTTTCTTTCTTCAGCATTTCTAACTTTTTATTGAATTTATGTTTAAAATCCTGAATCATTTTTACCTTTTCATTCAGCTGTATATTTGCTTTCTTGGCCGTTACTCAGAAGTTTGTTCCTATCCTCTTTGTGTTTGCTGAAGAGTTAGCCTCCTTGAATTCTTTGATCATGTTTGTTTAAATAAAATGACTAAATAAACTTCTTTTATAAATTACTCAATCTTAGATATTCTGTTAAAGCAACACAAAATAGAATAAATGCATGAATGGAATGTGTGTGTGTGTGTGTGTGTGAAACAGGGTAAATTTGGTGTCTGAAGAAGAAAGTCACAACTGGAGGGAGACCCTTTGTCCAGCACCACCATCATGAACTAGAATCCACTAAACCAACTCAAAGTTGACAAAACGGAGCCACTAACCCAAGCTTTTAATAGAATGCCCTCTATGCATTTTTTTGAGACAGGGTCTCCCTATAGCTCTAGCTGGCCTGGAACTTACTCTGTAGACCAGGCTAGCATTGAACTCACAGAGATCCACCTGCTTCTGCCTCCCGAGTGCTGAGATTAAAGGCATGTGCCACCACACACGGCTTAAAGATGGTTCTTAGCTGCCAGTGGGTGCTTTCTCTGAGTCTGTGTCTGTATGTCTATATGTCTGTATATCTATCTACTTATCTTTTTATGTCATTGGGTAAAATCCCTGGTGGTCCCCTCCCCTCTCCTTGCTGGAGCTAAGCCAGGGAGAGAAGAAACAGCATTTGGATGTTGGCCATGCATGTATAAAAGACTATTCAGACAATGATAAACTCCAACATAGAAGCACACTGCTGGCATAAATAAAGAAAGACTCTATTCTTCCAGGCTTTCTCTGAGTCTGTGTCTGTATGTCTGTCCTTATCTTTCCTTGTCTTTCTATTCCATTGAGTAACTCTCTCCTGATCCCCTCCCACCTCCTTGACAGAGCTAAGCTGAGAGATTGTCTGCCTGCAGGCAGGAGACAGCCTTGAAAAATGCAAGGAGGGAAGAACAGCATGTGGGTATCGGCCACACATGATTAAAGGACTATTCAGATGATTATTAAACTCCTACAAGAATCTACCTTATTCTGCCTTCCAACATGGACTAAGGTCCAGCATCAATTCTGCAGGAATGTTCAGTCCTTCAGGACCAGACTGAAATAGCTGAGGTCCAGGCACACATACTGAGCAGCAACCAGGTTCTCAGCCTCTCCAGAGTGGTATGCAGGCCAGTGATTGTTGGACTAGCCAGCCTGTGTCATGTAAGCCAATCTAATGCATCACCTTTCTAATATATATTCAATAAATTCTGTGCTTCCAGAGAATCTAACACTCCAGGGCCTTGGGCATGTTATGTGTGCCGCCACCAGTGCACAGCCCCGTTGTTCACCCAGCTCCCCTCTGAGCCCTAGTCCCAGCCATGATGGTTTGAATGAGAATGTCCCCCAAAGGCTCCAAGTATCTGACCACGTGGTCAGTTGGTAGCCCTGTCTGGAGAGGGTCGTGGAACTGCTATTGGTGTGTAGCAGTTTCCTCTGAGGTAAAACTGTCCATCTTGGAGGGGAGCTGAGTAAACAACATGGTGTTCTCAATGGAGGATTTGGGGTGGGGGTGTGTGTAAAATAGTCTATCCTGCAGGGAAGCTCTCAGGCTCTGGAAGTAAATAATTCAGTAGCTTCATAAAGTCCCTGACATTGACCAGGTTTACTAGGCGCCTCCTTCTGCAAACATATGTAAACACTGAGACCTGCTGAAACCTCCTCAGACCAGTCAAGACACTTGGCAGAAACAAAGCCTAGCAGATCTGCTTAGAAGAGGCTCTGGCAAGCTGAGCTGCTGGGAAAGGATGCTCTCCAACCTGCTGAGATGGCTGAGATGGCTGAGGCTGTGCAGTGTGCTCCAGGCTTCCCACCTTTGTGAGCTGTCACACATGCCGGGCTGGGCTTTGGTGATGATACTATCTGAGCCATTTCTGCTCCTGTAAGTTACCCCTCACCTCTACTCCTGAAATAACTCCTGTAAAACTGAGTGGTTTGCCAAGTTGTATTTTGTTGTTACCAGATCTTCTGCAAGAGCAGCCTGTGTTCTCAACCACAGAGACATCTCTCCTGCTCCCAAAGTTTTAAATCTCTTCAAAATATTTTATTTGGCCTTTTATGAATCCCTTAGTGGTGATTGTCTTTATCTATCCACCATGTGCTCCTTTGATCCCTACTTGGAGTTATGGTAATGAGATATGTTAATCAGACACTTTGTGGCTGTGGACAAATGCTTGTGAGACCAACTTAAAAAGGGGGAGTGTTTATTTTTGCTGCTGGTTTCAGATGGGTCATTACCAGGATGCTTGGATCTGCATCTCCGGCTCATCGTGAGTCAGAACATAACGATGGTTGGGGCATGTGTAGGAAGAAATCAGGCAGGAGAAACTGGGTAGAGACCAGGCACAACTTTCCAAGGCATCCCCCCAGTTACTCTCATTCTGCAACTGTGCTCTGGCTCCTACGAATTAGAACTTGGTGTTCTGGTTTCATTCTGTTGCTGTCACCATGAGGGAAGGTTTATGTCAGTTTACACTTCAAGTCCATCATTGAGGAAGTCGTGATGGGACCTCATTAGGAAGCTGGAGGCAGGGACCTGCTGCCTCCCACAGAGGCTGACATGTAACCAGATTTCCTTTACAGCCTAGGACCACCTGCCCAAGGAATGCTGCCTCCTGAAGGGGCTGGTCTTCCACAGACACCCCCACAGGCTGATCCCTCACCTGTGACTCCCTCCTCAGGCAACTGGGGACTGTGTCAAGTTGAAGCTAACTAAGACATTTCCAAAAATAGCACCCTCATGTAACACATGAGATTTGGGGGGGTTCCCTATTGAAGTTGTGACATTGCATCTTTGGCCCCTAATAGCCATGATCATCTCACGAGGCAAACTGTGTTTAAAGGAACTTCAAGAGTTCTCAACATTGTTTACAACTCAAAGTCTCTTTAGACTCAAGAAAATCTTTTAGCTGTGAGCCTCTGTAATATAAAAATTAAAAGTTTACACATTCCAAAGATACAATGGTACAGAGTGAACATTCCTGGTCCCCAAAGGGAGGGACAGAGGAGAGCAAGAAAAGATTAAAATCAAAGGAATATCACCAAAACATAGGGGAAACACTGTCTTTTTGCTCCACGTCCAGCATGTGGGGTGTTGTGTGAGTGTCCAGGAGCGCAGTAGGCCTTCCCATATGGCATTTTAAAACGTATTTTATTATTTTTATTTCATGTGCTTGAGTGTTTTGCCTGCATGTATGAAAGTTCACCACATGTGTGTAATGCCCATGGAGGCAAAAAGAGGCATCAAGTCCCCTGAACTGGAACTGAGGATGGTTGTTAGTCATGATGTGGGTGGTGGAAACTGAGCATTGGGGTTAGAGAGATGGCTCAGCAGTTAAGAGCACTGGCTACTTTTCTAGCAACCACATGGTGCCTAGCAACCATCTATAAGGCCAGTTCCAGGGATCCAAGGCCTTCTGCTGGCCTCTCTGGGCATTGCATGCATGTGGTGCAAAAAAACACTCATATACATAAAAATAATTTTTTTTTGGTCTTTTCAAGACAGTGTCTCCCTGTAGCCCCAGCTGGCCTGGAACTCACTCTGTAGACCAGGCTGGCCTTGAACTCACAAAGATCTGCTTGCCTCTGCCTCCCAAGTGCTAGGGTTAAAGGGATGTGCCACCACGCCCAGCTACCATAAAAATAATTAAAAAAAAACATCTTTCATTTATTCTCTGACAACTTCACAGTCCACACTGTGTGCTGCTCACACCCACTGGAGCACTCTCAGGGCCCCACAGCATCTTTCTCCCACCTTCATGTCTTCACTGAGTGCTGCCTGCACCATGCTGACTGCTCTTGTGTTGCTCTTGTGCAGGTGACCTCAGCTGCAGTACATCCTTGACTGCAGCAGCAATGCATGTCCAGAGGCAGCAGCTCTCACCACTCCTCCCCATCCTCTGGCCTTTATGTTCTTTCCTGTCCTTTTCCACAAAGGTTCTTGAGCCTATAGAGCCTAATTTGTGTCTCCAAATGTCCTTCAGTGTGGGACCATCCACTGGAGCCTGGTTAACCTACCAAGGGTCCCGTGCTTGACTGAGACCATCTCTGCCCCTCCCAGCAGCCATCTGCTGCCACAACTTCCTTAAGTGGAGTTGGAGTTCTGTATCCACTTCCTCATGTTTATGCTGAGATTTTTTTTCTGGTTTGAGTTTACATGGGTGCATGCTGTCACCGCTACTGTAAGAGTTCATATGAATAACTAACCAACTCTCTGGAAAACTTCACTTCCTGTGGTCATCCACCACCTCTCTCTCTCTTACAATCCTTTCACCCCCTCCTCTGCAACCATCCTTGAGTCTTGGCAGGCAGAAGTTTGATAACGGTGTCCTATTCAGGCCCAAGCACTCTGTAGCCTCTTGTTCTCTAAGGCAGCCTTTCAAATGATAAAGACCTTTACAACCTTGAGTCTGGACTGATTCAGGTATGACCAAGTCTCCACAGGCCCTCAAAGCACCTTTCCATTGTTGTGATGCAAAATAGTTATTTTCTTTTTTGGTATTTTTAATGATATTTATTGTTTGAAAATTATTTCATACATGTATATAATTTTTATCCTATCCATCCCACATACCTCCCTCCAATGCCCTCCAGGACCCACAAACCATCTCTTTTCTGACTTCCTCTCTCCTCCTCTTCCTCCTCCTCCTCCTCCTCCTCCTCCTCTTCATCCCCATCCTTCATTATTATTCATCTGAGTTCAATCATATTGACCATGTACAGAGGATGCCAGGTCACCACTGGGGCATGGGTGACCTATCCATGGCTACCGGCACAAAGAAAAGTCATTCTCCCTCAGCATATATCAACTGCCATTAGCTCCTCATCTAGAGTTGTGGCCTTGGGAGCCTTAATTTCTTTTAATGACATTAGCTTTTTCATGCCCATGCCCTCTTTGTCCAGTTTTCTAGCCAGATGGTGCATGTTTTTCAACTCTGGCTTTTGTTCCCATTTCTTTGTTTTGTACTAGATTCTACAAAAGAAACTACAGGAATACAGCACCAGAGATGGAGCAGCGTTTTATCACATTTTTGTTTATAGTTTCTGGTGGCATGTATGTGGCAGCACATCTGTGGAGGTCAGAGGACAACTGCAGGAGTTGGTTTTCTCCTTCCATCATGTGGGTCCCAGAGATCAAACTCAGATCACCAGGCCTCGTGGCAGGCATGTTTACCTGCTGAGTCATCTCATCAGCAGCGAACTTCACTGATAAAATCTCAGGGGTCAAATGAAAATAATGGCATTTACCAGAATCTGTGGGACACAGAAAAAGCAGTCGTAAGAGGAAAGTCTACAACTAAATAACTTAATGATGTACCTCATGGTCTTAGAAAAGTAAGAACAAGGCCGGGCGTGGTGGTGCACACCTTTAATCCTAGCACTTGGGAGGCAGAGGCAGGCGGATCTTTGTGAGTTCAAGGCCAGCCTGGTCTACAGAGTGAGTTCCAGGACAGCTGGGGCTACAGGGAGACCCTGTCTCAAAAAACACCAAAAAAAAAAAAAAA
>VZQC01012024.1:187313-197360 GCA_009823505.1 Rhizomys pruinosus | reverse complement strand
TCCTCCTCCTCCTCCTCCTCCTCCTCCTCCTCCTCCTCCTCCTTCTTCTTCTTCTTCTTCTTCTTCTTCTTCTTCTTCTTCTTTGTATTTTTGAGACAGGGTCTTGCCACCCAGGAAGAAGGTGTCCCTTTAAAAACATGGCAAATCCTTAGGTGAAGTAACCAAAAGAGAGAGAAGACAAGATAAATAAGAGAAAAAAGGAAGATGCTAAAATAGATAGCAGGGCTGGGGAGCTGGCTCAGTGGTTGAGAGCACTGCCTGCTCTTGCAGAGGACCCAGGTCAGTTCCCAGCACCTACATGGTGGCTAATAATTATCCTTAACTCCAATTGCAGGGGACCTGGAGCCCTCTTCTGGCCTCCATGAGCATTGCATGTATGGGTGCACTTACATAAGGTCGGCAAAACACTCTCACATATAAAAATAAAAATATAATTTTAAGTAGATAGTATGGAAATTATAGGACTATAGGGAATAGTTTGAAATTTTATACTTCAATAAATTGGAAATTGTAGGAAAAATAGGTGGGTTTCTAAGCTTAGCTGACCTATCCCAATGAAAGAGGATATGAAAACCATCCTAGTTCTGTTTCCGTTGCTGTGATAAAACATCCTGACAAAAAGCAACTTTGGAACATCTAGAATATATAAACTACTCAAAAAACAAAGAAGTAAGTAAACAAATGACTCACTCAAAAGATGGAGTAAAGAGACTTCACCATCAAGGAAGTAAAGATGGTTGAGAAACATCTTAAAAAGTGTTCAACATAGTTAATAATTAAGGAAATGCAAATTAAAACCACTCTAAAATATCATCTCACTCCGAAAAGACTCTCTAAGATCAAAAAAACCAGAAGACACTAAATGCTAGAGAGGTTGTGGGAAAGGGAAACACTCATCCACTGCTGGTGGGAATGTAAACTCGTACAACCACTATGGAAAGCAGTGTGGAGAACATTTAAGAGACTCAAAATGAGCCTACCACCTGACCCAGCCATACCACCCCTGGGTATATACCCACAAAACTCATTCCACCACAAAGATACATGTTTATTGCAGCTCTCTTCACAATAGTGAAGAGCTGGAACCAACCCAAATGCCCCTCACCTGACGAGTGGATAACAAAAATGTGGTACATCTATACAGTGGAGTTCTATGCAGCAGTAAAGAAAGATGACATCATGGACTTTGCAGGTAAATGGATGGAACTCGAAGGCATTATGCTAAGTGAAGTAACACAGTCCCAAAAAAACAGATGGGGAATGGTTTCCCTCATTTGTGGAAGCTAGCACCAAATCCCCCAGTTGAAAGGCAAGTTGAGCAATGTTATTGTTATATTTCTTTTTATCTGAAAGCAACTGTGCTGTTATAATGTGAATCTCTTAATGGGTCCTAGAATTAACTTACCACTTATTTTCAAACATTGTAATTACTATATACAGGTGGAAGGTATGTATTAATATTTTAGAGTAATATAAAATTAAAGGGAAAATGTGAATTCCTAAACATATTTTGGAATTAACATCCAGTTTATTTCTGGAGGACATAATTCTGGTACATATGTGACATTTATATAGGCATATTTCGGAGCAATACAAATGGCTGGGAACAATAACAACATAAGGACTGGGTGAAAGAACTGGTTGATACAGTTAAATTCTGCCCCAAACAATAAACCTCTGCAGAGAAAAACTTAAAAAAAAAATAAATGTATACTGCTTTAAAAAAGCAACTTTGGTCTTAAGGGGTTTGCTGTAGTTGACAATTCCAGGTGACTGTCTATCACAAGGGAAGTCACAGAGTGAGTGGGAGCTTGAGACACCGAGTCACATCAGTCAGGAGCAGAGAGAGTCGAATGCACGCATGCTCAGTGCTCAGCTGGCTTCCTACTATACCCAGTCCAGGGCCCAAACCCCAGGGAATCGTGCCACCTGCTTTCAGGCTGGTCTCCCCATGCTCATTAAGGCAATCAAGACACTCCCTGACAGATAGGTCCACAGGCCAGCCTGCCTAGACAGTCCCTTCTTGACACTCTGTTCCTAGCTGAGTCTCAGTTGTGTCCAATGAGAACTCAGCAACACAGCAACTTAATTGGGTTTATACTGCATGTGCTGGAAAGCTTAAGTGGGTTGATGGAGCCTCAATTGGGGAATTGGCTCCATTGGGCTGGCCTGCGGCCACATCTGTGGAGTATTGTCTTGATTGTTGAGCAATGTGGGAGGGCCCAGCCCACTATATGTGGTGCCACCCTGGGCAGGTTACTGTGTACTGTATAAGAGGGCAGGCTGGGCATGGGCCAGGGGAGCAAGCCAGTAAGAAGCATTCCTCCATTGCCTGTGCTTCAGCTCCTGCCTCCAGGTTCCTGCCCTGAGTTCCTGCCTTGGGCTCCCTGAGTGATGAACTGTGACCCAGGAGATGTGAGCTGAATAAACCCTTTCCTCCCCAAGCTGGTGTCAGTCAGAGTGTTTTGTCACAGCAATGGAAGAGAAACTAGAACACTGCATAACGCTATTGAAGCTAAAGTGGCCAGATGAAAGTGAACTGTTTTGCTGTCTTCTTGAGAAATCATAGTTAGAGGGCAAATGGGCAAATCTCCCTTGTGTGCTGCCTTCAGTAGCACAAACATGGAAGGCCTGCTTCCTTAAACATTATGCAGATGCATTAACCTGGCAGATTGTCTATAACACAAGCAGCCTTTTGTCTGTTATTCTGTCTCCCTACCTTTATCCTACGAGGACAATGATTTGGAGAGTTCCCTCCTGGTTTATCTTTTGCCTGCTTTCTTTAACCCTTCCCTGTCACTATAACTAAACATCCTTGCTCTGGGGGTTGAAAAGCTACTCTATGGAGTTAAGTGTTGCCACTTGGAAGAAATTAACTTATAATTTTGTCCTTTGACAGAAGAAAGACTTCAAATCAGAAAATTAATGAGAGGGACTGGAGAGATGACAGAGCAGTTAAGAGCACTTGCTGATCTTCCTAAGGACTGGAGTTAGGTTCCCAGCACCTACATCAGAGGACTCACAGCCATGTACAACTCAGGGGACCTGACACCCTTTTGTGACCTCAGCAGGTTCTCTCTCTCTCTCTCTCTCTCTCTCTCTCTCTCGACAACTCACCCAAAAGTAGCATGAGAAAAAAGTGAAAGAAGTGAAACTGGACACAGAAAACTAAGTGCTCCAGTTTCTCTTCAGTCGCTGGGACAGAACACTCTGACCAGAACCAGCTTGGGGAGGAAAGGGTTTGTTGGGCTCACATCTCCCAAGTCACAGATCACCACTTACGGAACCCAAGGTAGGAACTTCGGGCAGGAACATGGAGGTAGGAGCTGAAGCACAGGCCATGGAAGAATGCTGCTTACTGGCTTGCTGCCCTGGCCCATGCTCCAACCTGCTTTCTTTTTTTTTTTTTTTTTAGCTTGGTACTGTTTTATTTCTTTTAAAAAAAATTATTTATATATATATATTTTTTTCATACATATATATTATATTTGTCTATCACATCGAGACCCGTGTCCCACCCTCCCCATTCCCCGCCACCACCACCAGAGCTCACGCATTCTGCCAAACATGCTTTTCATCTCTTTCTCGGTCTTTCTCAATATTCTCCATGGGGAAGTTGATTGTTTTGAGCAGAAGTTCACTGTTCCAGTCAGTTCTTTAATGCAGTCCTGTTGTTGTTGTTGTTGTTGTTGTTGTTGTTTCCAATATGCATCACTCCCAACTGCTTTGGACAAAAGCTCAAGGGGCCATGCACAAGAAATACGTACAACTAGGTAATTGGCATTAGCATCCACAGATGAGGGATACCATTCGTTGTTTGTTTTTCTGGGATTGTGTTACTTCACTCAGCATGATGTCCTCTGGTTCCAGCCATTTTCCTGCAAAGATCATGACGTTCTTTCTTTACTGCTGCATAGAACTCCATTGTGTAGTTGTACCACATTTCCTCTATCCACTCGTCAGTTGAGGGGCTTTTGTGTTGGTTCCAGCTCCTTGCTATTGTGAAGAGAGCTGCAATAAACATGGCCCTGCATGTATCTCTGTGGTGGGGTGAGT
This sequence comes from Rhizomys pruinosus, assembly GCA_009823505.1. Taxonomy (NCBI): domain Eukaryota; kingdom Metazoa; phylum Chordata; class Mammalia; order Rodentia; family Spalacidae; genus Rhizomys; species Rhizomys pruinosus. Next base: position 193,304 of record VZQC01012024.1, on the reverse strand, counting down.
CTTGAGGGTACATGCCTAGGAGTGTCAATCTGCTTTCTTACACAACCCAGGACCACCTGCCCAGGGGTGGCACTGCCCACAGTGGTCTGGGCCCTCCCATATCACTCAACAATCAAGAAAATACCCCACAGATATGGCCACAGGCCAGTCCAATGAAAGAAATTCCCCAATTGAGGCTCTCTCAACCCAGGTGTATCAAGTTGACAGTAAAGCTATCCATCACAAATAGTGCAAATTAAAGAAACAAGATCTATTGAAGATTAGGTCATGGTGGGATGGGATTTTCCATGCATCTTGTTCATGAAAGGCTATTCTCAAGGCCAACACAAGAAAGATGGAGGGAAGCCTGCAGGGTTTCTCCCACCAAGCAATCCTCCACTTAGAACACCAGTTCTAGATATAGAGCATTAGATTCTCATTGTGAGATTTCCCAGGGCCTCAGGCTGACCCACTTCACATATCAACTGTGAAGGAATGCTTGGGTTAATGTGCTTCTTCCAGAATAACTGAGTGTTCTTGAAACGCATCTCAGGTTTTATAATTTTCCAGACAGATGGAAGAAACTTAAACAAAGTTTCCATTATATTTTGTGGTTTATGGTAAAGGGTCCAACTCAGAGTCTGGGAGCTGAGCCACATACCTAGATCCTACCATGTGACATACTGAGGCGGAAGGATCACGAGCTTGAGGCCAGCCCAAATATATCATGAGATCCTATTCCAAAGTGATGCTGCTGTGCTGATAAAGGATACAGGGACTGGGAGATGGCCCAGGTGGCAAGCACTTCCCGCAAAAGCATGAGGACAACTGTTCGGATCCCCGTACCCATGTAAAAAGCACATGCCTTGTGAATCCAGCCATAGAGAGGAAGACAGGAGGATCCCAGGTACTTACTGGCCAGCCAGTCTGTTCCTAGTTCAGCGAGAGATTCTGTTTCAAAAAAACAGGTGGATACAAACAGTATTTAGAGTGAAGTTTGACAACCTGACAACTTACTAAAGTAACAGTAGTAATGGCGGAGGGGTCACAAGTTCCCATCTCTAGCCGAGAAGATACTGTCCGTGGATGGTGACAGGACTGAGCCTTGGTGTTCTTTGTAGGTGTGGCTACTGAGTGATAGTAGATGACCCACACTCTGGAGTCCAAGAAGTGTTCAAAGGTACTTCCAAAGGTGCTACGGAGCATGCTCAGGGTCATGGTGTTAAAGAAAGCTGATTCTTCCTTTGCCAGCAGCTATCCAATACCAATAGCTCCTAGGTGAGGGGTGGGACCTTGAGCTGTTATGGTCAGCATCCTTATCCATCTACGGGATTGCTGGATTTGTTCTATCGGACAATGAAAGAATTCAATGGCATGAAAAAAAATCTCACACCAGCACAGAGCAAGTCAAATAGACTTTTGTTGGAAGATAAAGAATCACCTCCATACTCAATAAAGAATCACACACACACATACACACATTGATGCTGAATGTGAAGCTCTCCATGAGTAGAGACCGAGAAACTGAACTTCAGTGTCCCCTGCAGAGAATCATGGGTTTAAGGGTTCATGTGGCTTCTACTCCCCTAATTTTGGATTGGTCAACTTAAACGGAGAGGAGAAAGCTGATAAGTCAGATCTTGAAGCTGAGCTGTCCAGGACTCTGTGACTCTAAGCAGGTCAAAGGGGCCCTTTTGGAGTTAAAAACAAGGCCTCTGCCAGCCCAAGAAGCAGCAGAAGCACACCATCTGTACTACTTCTCAGTGACCCTGCATGTTCATTAGGGATTCGGTCCTGGTCAGTGCCCACCTCCCCGATCCATGCTGTCGTGACTGCTGTGAGTTCATTTCAGCAACCGCTCTGCTGTCAGGAAACCCGTTTCCTGGTTGTTATCTGCTACCTTTGGCTCTTATGCTCTTCTGGACCTCTCTACTGAGAAGATTCCTTAGCCTTGAGAGGAGGGATGTGATATAGGTGTCCCATTTAGGGCTGAGAACTTAACGGTCCCTTATTGGCCAGTTGTGGGTCTCTGTGTTAAAAACAATCTTAAAAAACTAAGATGGAGGATCTGAGATGTCCTGAGACCAGCAGAAGCACAGGAAGGCAGGTAGGAACTGGGTGCTTCAGCAAGACTGATTGTTGATTGACTTAACCTAGATAATCTGTTAATCTAGTTGTCTTTGACTTAATTGGCTTTTGTGGCTGTGGGGGCGGAGTTATCCTCCCAGCTGGTATTAAAGGTAGGGTTGTGTGAGTCTTGAGATCTGAGAGGTCAGCAGAAGTGCAGGTACCTGGCACGGCTAAAGAGTCCCCCCCAACCCCCAACCCCGTGCCAATGGGGATTACGAAGGCATCTAAAGGAGGCAAGCAAAGCAAGACTTCAACACAGTGAAGAGGCATTTAGGACTCACATTGGAATACAGGCAAGGAGAAGCATATATGCCAGGAATACCAAGAAGAGACAACACGGGAAAGGGGCAGGATAATCCCACACCAAGCTCTACCAGCCCTATGGAAGATTCCTACAGTGGGATCCCTCTGGGGATGCCCCAGGACACAGATATTAGAGAGAGAGAATGACAAACTCCGGAAGGAAGTAGAAACACTGAAAAGATCCCATGCTGAAAAAGATAAGGAAACCAACCAGCGAAGCAAAGAGCTACAGGAAGAGATTGAGAAGCTCCNTTGTCAAATATAAGATGGCTGAAATTGTATGTGCTCAGATTTGGATCTTCAGTTTTGTTCCATTGGTCAACAGGTCTGTTTTTGTGCCAGTACCAGGCTGTTTTTATGACTATAGTCCTGTAGTATAGTTTGAAGTCTGGTATAGAGATCCCCCCCGTGTAGCTCTTTTCGCTCAGGGTTGTTTTGGCTATTCGGGGTCTTTCATTTTTCCCAAATGAATTTAAGGACTTTTGTTTCCAAGCCTGTGAAGAAACTCTTGGGGATTTTGATTGGCATTTCATTAAATCTATACAAGAGTTTTGGTAAAATGGACATTTTTACAATGTTAATTTTCCCAATCCATGAGCATGGGAGGTTTTTCCATCTTCTGATGTCTTCAATATCTTTCTTGAAAGGTTTAAAATTTTTGTTGTAGAGATCTTTGGTATCTTTGGTTAAGTTTGTTCCTAGGTATTTTATTGTTTTTTGAGGCTATTGTGAGTGGGAAGGTCTCTTTGAATTCTTTCTCCAGTTGCTTGTTCTTGCTGTAAAGAAAGTCCATTGATTTTTTTTTTTAAGGTTAATTTTGTATCCTGCCACTTTGTTGAAGCTGTTAATCGTTTCTAGGAGTTTTCTGGTGGAGTTTTTAGCATCCCTTAAGTAAACAATCATATCATCAGCAAATAGGGATAGCTTGACTTCCTCTTTTCCAAAGTACTAACTCATTTAATTTCCTTTTCTTGCCTTATTGCTCTAGCAAGTGTTTCAAGCACTATATTGAAGAGGAGTGGTGACAGGGGGCCTTGTCGAGTTCCTACCTTTAAAGGGAATGTTTCTGTCATTTCCCCATTTAGGATGGTATTAGGTGAGGGTTTCCTGTATATAGCTTTGATTACATTGAGGAATGATCCCTCCAATCCAATTCCTTTTAGGACTTTAAGCATGAAGGGATGCTGGATTTCGTCAAAAGGTTTTTCAGCATCAATTGAGATGATGGTGTGGTTTTTCTCTTTCATTCCATTTAGGTGTTTGATGATGTTTATTAATTTTTGTATGTTGAACCATCCCTGCATCTCTGGTATGAATCCAACTTGGTCATGATGGATAATCTTCTTGATGTGGGTCTGTATGCGATTTGCCAGTATCCTGTTTAGAATTTTGGCATCTGTGTTCATGANCTTTCCTCCTCCTTGTTTATAGAGTATTGACTTGTCTAGGTTTCAGGCTTTCAATTTTGTCTATATATTAGATATTGGAAGCCTAAGTCACTCTTCTCTTCCTGTTCTGAAGGTTCTCCAATAGGCCACTTAGATACTTTCTCACCAATTCCTTTTGGCGGTGGGGGGGTATGCCTGACCTAGCCCGCACCCCGGTACCTGTCTGAGCGACTTACAGGTTCCAACAAAGTCAGAGGCACCAAACCCAACCCCAACCAGCTGCAAAGGCAAGCCCAGGTGCCCCCACCCACAAAAGGGCTTAGAGCTGCAACCGTATTTTCATTTTCTTAACATTGCTCACTGTAGTGATATTTTAAAAATTTGTATATGCATATGTGTGGTGTATGTGTTTGTAGGTGTGTGTGTGTGTGTGTGTGTGTGTGTGTGTGTGTGTATGAATGTAGACTAGAGATGGACATCAGATATCTTCTTCAGTCACATTCCACCACATGTTTTGAGATGGGGTCTCTTGCTGAACCTGGAGATTACTTATGGCTTGAGAGTCATGTCAGAAGCTCCAGGGATCCTCCTGTCTCTGAATCCTCCCCACCATCACCAGCACTGAAGGTACAGATATGGGCTTCCATGTACATGACATTCCGTGGGTGCTGGGGATCTGAACTGAGATCATCAAGTTTGCATGGCAAGTATTTTATCAATGAGCCATCTCCCTAGCCCCAGAGTGATGTTTTTAACTTTTTTTTCCCCTTGGTCGTCAATAAATTGTGTTTTATTGTTCATTATAATTAGCGGTTTTGTTAAGGTGACACTTCTGAGGTGGAGCAAACAGCAAGCCAACTAGATGCCCTAGGCTGGAAAACTTTCACATTGAATCTCTATAGCGATGTAGGGGACATCTTTAAAACAACTATACTTCCTCCACGTTCTGCTTCCCTCATCCCCACCTCCTTCCAAACATGAAAATACATAACTAGCCCGTTCTTGAATTCTGAATAAGCAACCCCTAGGAAATAGGTTTCCTGCACTTCTGTGTGGTTTTTATTTCACATAAATTTATTTTTATTTTTTTAACAAATCTAGACCCGTGTCCCACCCCATTCCCCCACCCCACCAGAGCTCATGCATTCTGCCAAACATGCTTTTCATCTCTTTCTCAGTCTTTCTCGATATTCTCCATGAGGAAGTTGACTGTTTTGAGCAGAAGTTCACTGTTTCAGTCAGTTCTTTGATGCAGTCCTTTCTGTTGTTGTTGTTGTTGTTGTTGTTGTTGCCAATATGCATCACTCCCAACTGCTTTGGACAAAAGCTCAGAGGCCATACACAAGAAATACTTACAACTAGGTAGTTGGTACTAGCATCCACAGATGAGGGATACCATTCATCGTTTGTTTTTCTAGGACTGTGTTACTTCACTCAACATGATATCCTCTAGCTCCAGCCATTGTCCTGCAAAGCTCGTGATGTCATCTTTCGTTTTTTTTTTTCCTGTATGTGTATGAATGTACTGTCTGCATGCAAGTTTGTGCACCCATGTCGTGCAATGCCGCGGAGGTCAGAAGAGGGTCTCGGATTCCCCTAGAACTGGAGTTCTCCTGGAATTAGAGTTACGGACGGTTCTCAGCTGCCATGTGGGTGCTGGGGATTGAACCCGGGTCCTCTGCAAGAGCAGTCGGCGCTCTTAACCACTAGGCCATCTCTCCAGCCCCAAGTGTTGCTCTTTCTTCTCAGCAAGAAAAATCATTCACCTGTCATTTACATTCATTATGGTCAAAATGGCACCTCAGAGGGAACCTAATCAACAGAGTACCAAGTTCTTCATAAAGATTAGAGTTGAATGCTAAAATGAGAAATTTATGACTAGAATTTTCGCATGCAAAGGGAATGAGTTCTTTCACAAAGCTTTTACTGAGGGAGGTGGAAAAATACAGTTAACTGTTTTCTTTTTTTTACATAAATTTATTTTTATTTTTTTAACAAATCTAGACCCGTGTTCCCGCTCATTCCCCCACCCCGCCAGAGCTCATGCATTCTGCCAAACATGCTTTTCATCTCTTTCTCAGTCTTTCTCAATATTCTCCATGAGGAAGTTGACTGTTTTGAGCAGAAGTTCACTGTTTCAGTCAGTTCTTTGATGCAGTCCTTTCTGTTGTTGTTGTTGTTGTTGTTGTTG